>PVIW01010214.1:0-45886 GCA_004026585.1 Noctilio leporinus
TCCCGTAATGGGTGAGATCATATGATATTTGTCCTTCACTGACTGGCTTATTTCACTAAGCATAATACTCTCCAGTTCCATCCATGTTGTTGCAAAGGGTACAAGTTCCTTCTTTCTTTCTGCTATATAGAATTCCATTGTGTAAATGTACCAGAGTTTTTTGATCCAATCATCCACTGATGGGCACTTAGGCTGTTTCTAGCACTTGGCTATTGTAAATAGTGCCTTTTTTTAACAATTAAAAAAATAATGACTATGTTTATGTATTTACATATAAGAATAAATGTATTTCAAAATATAACACTTTTGTGGTATGCTGTTTATATTTTACTAAAATTTTGCCAATTGATCTCATGCACTCTGTAGTTCACCAGAGTGACTGAATTTTGAGAACAGTACCAACTGGACCATGGATCCTTACCAGTGGCCCTTTCTCAGTTCTGCAGGTCCAGGATCTAAGTTTTAATAATTCCAATTTTGTTTTGAAAATTGCTTTTAGAGAGAGAAGAAGGGAGAGCATCAATGTGAGAGAGAAGTATCATTTGTTGCTTACCATGAGTGCCTGGAGTAGAGAAGAAACCATAACGTAGACATGTGCTCTGACTGGGAATCGAAAACCCACAACCTTTTAGCTATAAGGCAATGTTCCAACTAACTGAGCCACACCAACCAGGGCTGATTCTAATCTTTTGCATTTGTTCTCTTAGCCCTAGGAATAATTGCTGCTTCCTCCAGTTGCTGTCTCCTTGAAATCTTTGGTTCCCTATTTGCCTTTCAGTTACCTAGTTAGAACTTCATGCCTAGTTAACAATTCTGTTATATTCTCTTTCTTCAATCATGGGTGTGATTTCTGATGCCTGACTGGAACTGACTAGACCAATTATTCTCAAACTCTAATATGCATCAGCATTACTCAGGGCTCATTAAAACACAGATTTCTGAGCCCATCCTGAGTTTCTGATCTGATACAACTGGATGGGCCCAAAGTTTTGCATTACTAACAAGTTCTTGTATGATGCTAACATTGCTGATCCAGGGGCCACACTTTAAGAACCACTGCATTAGGCAATACCACCTGCCCTGAAAGAAATATTTGTTTCAAGACCATCACAGAAACCTCATAACATGAGGTTTCCCTCCAGAATGGTATGCTAGAGGTACTCCTGGCACTCTAGGAACCCGTGGATCTTAGATAGGGAGTGACTGAAGGAGAACCTGTGTCTATATTGTTCCAGACAATAGCATATTTGAACCAGTCTTTACATTTAGGAGATTTGGGGGATAGTTTTCAGGTTTGCCCCTGGATATTTCGTCATGTCAACAAATGAAAATAGAAACTCAGCCTACCAAGTTGAATAGCTTCATCTTTGGTTGTTCTTCATACTTTTGCTTACAATGCACTTGGCTTTTTTTCTGTTTTGCCTTGTGTGTTCTGGGAAAGAAGTATCCCAAATTATTCTTTTTTTTTTTTAAATAAAAGGTGTTACTTATTTATTTTTTAGAGAGAAGGTGAAGGGAGGGAGAAATAGAGGGAGAGAAACATCAAGTGAGAGAGATGCATGAGTCAGTTGCTTCTTGTATGTTCCCAACTGGAGATCTGGGCCACAGCCCAGGCATGTGCCCTGACTGGGAACTGAACACATCTTTTTCATGATGCCCCTCTTAATTGTGTAATCTTGAGTTATATGAGACACTCCTATCATCAATCCCCCCTGCCTTTACTTTTGCTAGTTTGTGTGGATTTCTGTCATCTGGGTGGATTATAGATTAGGGAAGACAGTTCTTCAACAGGGGGATTCTTCCATACCAAGCAGGCTAGTTTGCACAGGATGTCCCTGGGTCTGTTTTCTATGGTTCTTGCCCTTTTATTTTAATATTCTTTATCCAGGATGGCCCCACTCATTCCACCCAGGAGTCCTTGACTGATGTTTTTAGCAAATCTCACATGGAAATAGGCTAGAATAAGTAATTGAACATTTGTTTTGAACCAGTTTATTTTCTATTTTTATTTATTCAAGAGGCCACATGGGGAAATGTTTAATAAATACATTTTACAAAGTGTAGTAAGAATACCCTGTCATGGCTTCTGTTGCAGCTGCTCCAATGCTCTCAGACCCCTTTCGCTGGGTCAGAGTGCTTGTGCCTAAGCTTCTTTGTCCTTTGATTTTGACAGTGGGAAATTCCTCAAGTGAGGATTTAAAAACATTTTTTTTAATGCTCCTAAAAACCATGCTTCGTTTTATATTGCCTGTTACAATGCTATCTTCTTCCCGAGAGGTAAACATTTTTGTATCAGTTAACTTTTCCTGGGAAACAAACCACCTTAAAATATGATGGTTTAAAGTAACAATCACTTACGTAGCTCATAAGACTGTGTGAGGCAGGGAGTTGGACTCAGCAAGGCAGGTTTTCTGCTAGTCTTGGCTGGGCTCACTAATGTGTGAGAGGTCACCTAGCCAGACAGTTGGTGGCTAGATGAGCTAGGAGGACTCTCTCTTACATCTGGGACCTTAGGTAGGAGTGCCAGGACAATATATATGGTGGGGCCTCTCTCCACACGATCTGTTATCCTCTAGCAGGGTAGTCAAGGCTTATTCTTATGGCCATGGTTGCAGAGTTCCAAAGAGCCCAAGAACATCAAATACCAAAGCACTAGTACTTTTCAATTCTCTACCTGTGTCATAGTTAATGCTATTTCACTAGCCAAAGCACACCGTATGGCTAACACCCAGTTGCAATAATGGGAAAATAGACTACTTACTGCTGGGCAGAACTTCAAAATTATAAGGGGAATGTAGAATGGAAAGGAAAGAATATATAGGCACTTTTAATATCTCAGGTAATTTAATAGTTTATTCTAGTATTTACCTCCTTATTTCTAAATAACATCTATACACTACTGCTTAAGTAGTCAATTTTAAATATTATCTTATGGTTTATTATCATGACAATTAAGAAATCAGCTTTTTTTTTTTTTACCCTTTTCTTTCTACAAAAAATTCATATACCTTTTACTCAAATTACCTAAATGTTAATAGCTAGCATAACTTCTTTAATATATATATAAGGAAGTTTCCATATATATATATATATGGTGAATAAGGTGAATATTTAGGTTGAAAACCAGAAAAAGTCAGACACAATCATGGCTGCATGAATTAATGTTGTTAGACAAAGGTAATCACTAGAACAATCTAGAAAGAGTACATTTTTTGAAGTTCATGGTTTCTATAAGACATGGTGCCTTTTAGAGGGATTAGTCATAGTGAGATCAATGTAAGGTGAGAATTATGGGCACAGAGGCATTAAATCAAGTCATAGACTTCCTGTGAAGTTCAAAGGCAAGTGTATTCAGGTCATATTAACTGAATATGTTTGTAAAACAAACAAACAAAACAAAACCTCAAAAAGCATAATGGCCCTGACTGTTGTGGCTTAGTTGGTTGGAGCATTGTCTCATAACTGAAAGATTGTGGGTTCGATTCCCAATCAAGGCATATGCCCTGGTTGTGGGTTTACTTCCTGGTCAGGGTGCATACAGGAGGCAACTGATTAATGTTTCTCTCTTGCATCCATGTTTCTTTCTCTCCCACCATCCCTCCCTAAAATCAATAAAAAAAAGTCATTGGGTGAGAATAAAAAAAATTAAGAAATGCATAATGACTCAAATATGATAGATGTAGTTTCATTTCTTGCTAGTGGATCTTGCAACCTCAAATCCTCTATCTAGTGGCTCTGCTGTTTTCAATATGTGATTGCAACAAGTGGAAGAGAAGAACATGGATGGTCACATGTGACAGATTTTATGACACTCACCAAAAGATCATTCCATTGGCCAGAACAGTCACGTAACCACACCTAACTGCAAGGGAACATGGGAGTTTCTGTGCGTTCATGAAGAAGAGGAATCTTGTTTTGTGAACTGGTATCTAGTTTCTGCCATGGCAAGTACATATCTAAGTACCAAGGTCTGGTGTACAGCAATGGGGGTTATGGAACAATGGAGAAGGTGAGTGTTGCTTCCATATCTAAAACGGCAGCCATTACTCAGCCTTAGCTAATGATGCAAGGTAGGAATGCAGGCCAGGTGTGGCTAAACCTCATACTTTATTTATTTATTTATTTTTCTTTTCCTTCTTTTAAAGATTTTTTTTTTTTCATTATTTTCAGAGAGAAGGGCAGGGAGGGAGGAAGAAAGGGAGAGAAACATCAATGCATGGCTGACCTTCACCTGTCCCCAGCCAAGGACCTGGCTAGAGACCTGGCTTGCAACCTGGTTATGTGCCCTGGCTGGGAATCGAACCAGCGACCTTTGGGTTCTCAGGCCGGCACCAATCCACTGAGCCACACCAACCAGGGCCAAACCTTTTAATTTATAGAGAGCAGTTAGACATTTTAATTTATATATATATATATATATCTTGATTTAAAAATGTTGATGATAAATTTATTTTTAAAGAACAACAAAAGCATAGAGTATAAATAAAATTAATTTGCATCCCAATGTTGTCTATGTATTTTAGTCTGCATATTGTTATGTTGTGCTAAATGGGAAAGGCCTAGAAACTCAGATAAGAGTTTATACAGCAAATAATCCACAGGTATCCACCAGGCCTGGAATGCTCTAAGCATAAGCACAAAGCATAGAAATCACTCTGGGCTTCTGTTTGGCCTTCCAGAGTCAAGGAGAAGCCACAAGAAGTTTTGGGAAGATCCTTGATTGGAAATTTCCGGAGCCTTTTCAAAGAAAAAAATAGCTTCCATTGCCACACAGGGGCAGGTGGCAAGGTTGAGAATGATGGGTAAGGAAGGAGGAAAATGTGAATGACTGTGGGTCAGAGGAGATGCATCTACCTGTGTTCAATCATGTCATACCTGCTTGTGTCACCCCAAAGCAACAGGGAGAGAAGCCAGGGCGTGGTCTCAGAAAAGAAGTGACTTCACCGTTAGTCACAGGTGCAGTTGGTATTTACCGCTCCATGACAGAGGCCTTGTCTGTGTAGACACATTTCCTGTAATGCTGCAAGTGGCTGTAGGTTTGGGGTTTGTACAAAACTGTGGCTGTGTTCCAGTCATACCTTAGGTGATTTAGAAAGACTACAAACATTGAAACTGAAAGCCTATTGTTTTCTTATTTTCCTGGTAAATTGATGATGACCTCAAAGTTAAACCATGGATGCATATTTATGTTGTATATAAGCACAACATATTCTGTCTGCCTAGTATTTGAACCTCCAACCTGTTCAGTCAGTGATATACTTATAGAATGCCAATCTGTACTAGGCATGGTGAGGAATGGGTAAATATACACCATTCCTTCTTATCCTTGAGGCTTAATGATCTAAGAAAGGAAGAAACAAATACATATTGCCCAAAAAGCAAAACAGTACTTATACAGGCAGGGCATGGTAAGTGAAAAAATGAATGGTGGAAGCCCTGGCTGGTGGCACAGTGGATAAGGCGCCAGCCTAATAACCCAAAGGTTGCTGGTTCGATTCCCAGTCAGGGCACATAACCAGGTTGCAAGTCAGGTCTCCAGCTTGGTCCGTAGCTGGAGGCAGGTGAAAGGCAGCCATATGTTGATGTCTCTCTTTCTCTCTGCCTCTCTTTTCCCTTCTCTCTAAAAAATAATAAATAAAATATTTTAAAAAATGAATGGTGGAAATAGAAGGAAACTGAGGATGGGAGGGTAGAGGAGGGGCCGGATAGACTAGTGTGGTATAGAGGATCTTCCTGTAGAATGTAGAACCCACTTTCTTTCTACACAGCATTTATACTTAAAGATAGGACAAATATTATTGCTTTTGATTATCCCATATACCTATTGATTGCAACTTCAGTCACTTTCAGAAAATAAGGAAAAATAAAGGTATTTGGGATGTTTTGTTGAATTTGAGTCCTACTTTATTACAGTAATTTCAGTTTTGCAAGATGAGATGGTCACAGTTATGTTGTGGTCTGTAGGCTGTGTTGATGAAGGAAAAATTGCTCCCCACCAAAAGGGTCACCTCCTGGATTAGAAGCTTAATAATGTCCTTCCTCTGAAAAATGCTCCTCAAACTAACCAGCAAAGCCCCCAGCAGCAGCTCTTCCTTAGATTTGAGTGAAAACTTTACCGTTCTGCTCATGATTTATGTGCAAATAAAAAATAAATTCTTTACACACAATTAGAAGTGTTTCAGTATTTGTCATAGTTATAGTTTCAAGCACTTGAGCCTATGTTGGCAGTATAAGTTAACAAACATGCCAACTTTGGACACCATATGGTTGTGCATTTTGAGTTCTGATCCATAGTTACAATTTGGACTGTGAAGCTGGTGCTATTTCTTTTCCAAGTTGGTCAAGTAATCTTGGCTTAAAGATGCTCTTTAAAGACCTGTAGTATTGGACTAGATGTCAAGACATTTGTATTTGAGCTTCTTTGGTGCCACTGTTTGAAAAAGCAAAGGCATCCTGGCTTTGCTATTTCTTTCCATTTTAATGTAGAATGAATGATCTCTGAGCCCTGTTACAGAAAGTTGTACAGCTAAATCAGAGCTTCATTTAGAAATATTTGGAATCCACTTTCTAAGTTGGCATGGCTAAGATAATTATTGTTTAATAATGTTATTTCTACTATAATTATTGCTGCTGGGTTATTACATTTTTGGCCCTGGTTATTGTACGAATGTCTCTGTTTATTATCAAATGAGATGCCATTCTCATTCACCAACTGCTGGTCTTCCCAGACAAACTGAAACTATCCCAGGGAAATTAAAAGAAAATAATTTACATCACACTACCGAGGAAACAAAGCATCCAGTGGTCAAGAAATAAATATGTCAAAGCTTCTAGGAAAATATTAACAGGGAATGTTGCTTCAGGCTTACTGAGTGTGGGTGCTTTTAGCTTCTTTTTACTTTAGGTTGGGCTTCAGATATCAAGTTCTAATGTATTTTAACCCTCTTTACACCTACTTGAGGTTATAAATTAATATTTTGATTTATGTTTAATTATGTTCAGACCTATCTAAGTTTATACATAAATATGTGATTTTGACATGGCAATTGTATTTCAATGAAGATAGTACTTTTTGCAAATCACAAATTTGAGACAAATAAGAGATACTTTTAGCATCAAGGTCTTTCATATCAACTCCTTGCACATTTTTATACTAATATCTTTTTGATGGAAATAACATTAAGATAAAAAGTGTCTGGGACTCATAAATAACCTTCACTAGTTAAGGATGTGTCAGCCAAAAAGTCAGGTACAGTAAACTGCAGGTGGCAAATGAGTATAAAGTACATGGGCAGAATGAGAAGAAGCCCTCCTACCCTTGGCAGGGCACAAGAGATCAGTGCAGTAATGTGATTATGATAATGATTCAACAAGTCATTGTCTGCTGCCCATGTCACCATAATTAACTTTTTGGAATTGCACAGCCTCTGTCTCTGGACTCATCAGCTGTCCCAGCTTTTGTATCCTTAGTCTGTCATTTCTCCTTGGGCCCCAGAGTTTGTAAGTGCATTGCTAAATGAAATCATTGCTGCAACAAAAGATATGGTGGTCGAATAGAGATGGCTATCTTTTGTTGTCTGACATTCAATCCCATATAGCAATCCAATTACTTAAGCTGTTTCCACCAGTCTTATTAGACCTACCTATTGAGGCTGGCTAGAATGTAGATCACTGTGTCGCAGAAGAATGTGGTGGAACAGATTAGTGCTTTAATGAGAGGCTTTCTGAACGCCAGATCTTTTCCATTGTGTATATATCGAGATCTAGGAATCATTTTTAGGCCAAGGCCCAGAGTCACTGTTACAAAGACTGATCAAAGGATGGCTGGAAATCTGTACAATTGCTTGAAGAAATTTTATGGGTTATAAAATATTGGCACGGGTTCTGTCTGTTATGGGCTATCTGATGAAAATCTCTGGTAGGCTGGGAAAAGGAAATTGCTTATTGGCATTTATTCTGTGGGATGGATATCTTTGAAGTTTGCATTTGAACTCTTTCTTCACTGTGCTACAGGTCAAATTCTGTGCTTAGTACTAACATTCCAGGAATGTGGGCTGCACAAAATCAACACAAGCCTTGCTCCATATTCTGCTACCCAGAAAGACATATTGTGAGCATGGCTCAGACAAGGGTGAATGGACAGATTACTAAGGAAAGATAGCAAGGGTGGAGTAAGATAACAGTGGTTAATGTGTAGAGGTTGAAACCTGAAATTAAAATGAGGAATTCAGTCAGAAAAATAGCTTGGGAAACTCTATGTCTATCTAGAAAAGATGGTAACTGGGTTTTTTGTTTTGCATTTTGTATTGGTAGCTGGTTTTCATGTTAAAAGAAATACAACGTGGAATTCTATATAGCAGAAAGAAAGAAGGAACTTGTACCCTTTGCAACAACATGGATGGAACTGGAGAGTATTATGCTTATGAAATAAGCCAGTCAGTGAAGGACAAGTATCATATGATCTCACCCATTACAGGACAATAATGAACAAAACTAATAACAAGCAAAACAGAACCAAATATAAGAATACAGTGAATAGGCCTTCAATGGTCAGGAGGAAAGGTGTTGGGGGGAGTGGGGAGGCAGAGGCAAGGAAGGGGAGCAGCTTAGACAAGAACCTAGTATAAAGGAACCATGGACATGGACAACAGGTGGGATTGAGTTTGAGGGGAATGGGTGGGTGGGGAGGGGGACAGAGGGGAACAAAAAGGCGATAGATGTAATATAACAACAATAAAATTGGAAGAAAAAAAAAAGAAATACAACAATATTCAGACTCTACATGTTGTGCCATTACTCTGGGAATGTGAAATATCAGATGCAAGAGGTTTTATTTTAAAGGAAGGAAATGTACTCATGTTCGAAAGATTTTAAATTCAATAGAAAACCTTTTTATTTCATACAAATTTCTTATTATTTCAAACACAAAAGTACCCATTACTCAGCTTCAACAATTAATCACAGCTAATCTTTCAGCTGTACCCGCTAACCTTTCCGGACAAATCTCTAACGTATACAATGTCATTCATTGCTACTCCTCCCTAGAAAAATAAGACCTTTTGATAACATAAACTGTAACAGCATTACCATACCTTAAAAATATTAACAATAATTCCTTAATATCCACAACTATTCACCTAATTATATTTCTTATGAGCAAAAGATATGAAAATATTGGGCCTATTTTTTGTATACAATTTTTGGCATGCCATATTTTAGATAGGTATGGCACATTTTAATTCTAGTATATGTATTTGCCTTTTTCCTGGAATGTTGTGCTCAGCTCCTGCTATATAAACTTTTTCCAGATTTTATAAGGCTATTATAAATTATAATAAAGATATATTAATTTGTATGGAAGAAATAGAGAGAGGTCATATATATCATTAAAAGACTGGAGGCAGGAATTAGCAACCCAGGTATGTTAGTTAGGACTGCCTAGTTATGCTATGGTAATAACCATCCCCCAAATCTCAGTGACATAAAGCAATGAGGTATACTATATTCTGTTTGTGCTAATGTTCATCACACATCAATAGGAGGCCTCTATCACAACTCATCTTCCCTTAGGTATCCAGTGCAGTGAAGTTGCTACCAGGTTTTTGTGGCAAAGGGGAGAGCAGATGAAACTAAGGTATTGGCTCTTAAATGCTTCCACCTAGAGGTGGTGTCACTCCTATCTGTTTAGAATCATTGGCTAGAGGAGGTCACATGTCTAGACCTATCTTTGTGAGTGCCTAGAAGGAGAGGTTTTAATAGATATTAGTAAACAGTTGTAAAGTTCCTCAGTGAGGGTTACAGCCTGAGAAAAAACAGCTTAATTGGATAAAGGTTACACAGCAAAGAATGACAAGAAATTAGATCAGTTAGATCAAATGGGATAAGGTTATGGAAAAGCTTTTGACTTAGAAGGAGGAATTTAACCTTGATATTTGGCAGTAGGAAATCATTGTAGGTTTTTGAGTAGGAAAAGGGGATAAACTCAGTGGTGTTCTAGTAATACTAACCTCAATCTTGCAAGGAGAATGCAGAAGAAACTGATAGGAGGCTGTTATGTTATTCCAGAAAATTAAGGCTTAGAATGCTGGGCAATGGTGGGGACTGGGTTAAGGGGGAGATGTGTGTGTGTGAGTGTAATTATGATATACTTCAAAAGAAGATGCAGCAGGATTTGGTGAAGGATTGGAATAGCATATTGAGATATGGATATCCATGTTTTAAATATGTGCTGACCTTTTCCTAAAAGGTAGATGGAAAATAAAGGGAAGGGTCAAATGAGCCCATAAACTAAGCTAGTTTAATACCTTCTGAATCTGTGTGGACTCAACATTGAAGTAAAATAGTAATTGAAATGAAACAAAACAGAAAGGATCTGATTCAAGTCATGAGTATGGTGTGGCGTAGTTGTGTGTGTGTGTGTGTATGTGTGTGTGTGTAGGTCTATGTGTCTGTCTGTGTACAAATAAAAGAAAAGATCATTTCTTTATAAGATAAAACCACAAGGACTAACAAATGCTGATTTTTGCTTTTGCTTTTTACTGAGAAACACAAAGCCACTGGTGCCTGCTTTCTTTTGTTAAAAAAAAAAAAAAAGTTGGAAAGGTCGTCTAAGATAGGAAGAAATGGAGGCAGAGGCAAATAAATGTTTAACTTGGAAATATTTTTCAGTTAATCATCTCTGACTGCTCACACGAAGAGGGCACTCCTAGAGTGTTGGCAAACTTGAACTGAAAGCCACTCAGCTTGTTAAAACAACCAAGTGTCAGGATCTGTGCAATGAGAAAGTCTGATCCACTATAGGTTTAACCTAAAATGGTGAGAAAATCTTCTCTTAATACATATCTAGAAATATTTTGACTTGTAGGCTTTTGCTTCCTTATAGGAGTTGTTATGGACCCATGGGATTTACCTTGTTTTTTGGCTTATCATAAAAGCCTGGGACTTATATCTGGTGGGAAATTTGTGGAAAGGTGTGGGAAATTGTTTTCAGAGTCTGTGTTATAGCTTTCTTTTTCTGTTTTTATTCCTAGTATATATGCTTTTGTGAAATACTACATGAATGTGGTTTCTTAGCTAGTGGATGAATCTTTTTGGCCATTTTAATATATAAGAAGCCAATCTTTTTTTTAAAGGTTTACTTATTTATTTTAAATTTATTTTTTGAGAGAAGGGAAGGGAGAGAGAAAGAGAGGGAGAGAAACAGCAATGTATGGTTGCCTCTTACCCACCCCCCCAACCATAGACCTGGCCCACAATTGAGGCATGTGCCCTAACTGGGATTTGAACTGGCGAACCTTTGGTTTGCAGGCCAGTGCTCAGTCCACTGAGCCACACCAACCAGGGCAGAAGCCAATCTTTAAGAAAGTTATGAGAACTCTCTGGGGCCAGTGGGGCTAACATTTGCTTTAATGGGCAAATAAAATGTTTTAGTCTTCTCTCCATTTTAGTGTATTTGTAGATGACCAGTGATGAGGAAACACTACTATTTTGACAGGCCTTGTTCATTCTTCTATATGGCATGAAATAATTATCTGTGAAACAAAAAAGGTAACTAGTTTGGCCTTTGAATGTAATGTACCCATTACACACTTGTAAAGCCCAGTCTGTGAAGAGACTCTTAGCCAAAGTGTCACCCTTGATTTCAGGCCATTGTGTGCATGAACTGCAGAGTATATATTGTGCTCTTCTGTACTACACTGATCTGGAGACTTTCCTACACCATGGACATTGCTGCACAAACAGGAAATAATGCAACTGGTGCCAAAACAACCACTGTTCTAGGAGCCCAGAGATGTATCTCTCTTACGGAACCCAGTCTCTTGGATGTTCTGATTCTAGATATGTGAGATGGTTTGTAATAATTCAGCACCCATGAAATTTACTGAAGCTGTGCTTGAATTATTAAGGAAGTCTTCATTTTGGTTTTGCGTTTGGGAAGCTTAACAAGATCTGATTTGGAATACTTTTGAGAAATTCACATAAACTAGATGACTTTTATACGAAATATGTTTAAAATATCAGATCCTACATGCCTCCTTTCTCATTCAAAAGAACAACTTTTCTATACCGTTTAATGTTTTGTTTTTTTTTTTTTCTTTATGGTGCATGAACCGCAAGACCCTGTTGGAACACTAAGAAGAAATCGTTGTGGCTTGGTTCTTTACTCTTACAGTGTTTTTACATAATGTCACTTTATATATTGTTTTTGTTAACTATTACAATGTTTGAGGCCCTGGTTTCACTTCTTGTCTTATGCTGTCTCCTTGGCCATCACCTTGGTCTAACAGTGTGGGAAGAGCTATGGGACCATGATAAAGTTTAGTGAAACCAAATGGTAAAAGTTTGGCCATGGATTTATCTGCCAGAGTATTTCAGTAACAGATGTGGGTTTTTTCCTGTGCAGAAATGATTCAAACTCCTGAACAAAGGACAGATGGTAATTACTTTGTTTTATGAACCAGTTTGGTAGGGTTGCGTAACAAGGTTCTCCAAACTCTGTAGCCTAAAAGACTGATTCATTGCTCTTGGACTATTTGGACCGTTCTCCTCTTGGCCAGGCTCACCAAGTAAATCCAGCCAACTGTTGGTCCAAGATCACCTTAAATGGGACAATTGGGATCTCCTCCATCAAGTCTCTCATTATCCAGCTGGTTCATCTGGGATTGTTCACATGGTGGTGAGAAGAATCTGACAGAGAGAAGAATGAAAGGCTTCTTGAGGCCCAGATTGGAGCTGGCACACTGACCTTTCCTCTGCAAGCTTATGAGCAAGCCACAAGGTCAGGTCGTACTCAAAAGACAGGGAAATAGACCCTTTTTGATGGGAAAAGCTACAGAGTCACACTGTAGAAAATGCAGATATGAGGCTATAGCTTGGAGCCATCTGCAAAATCTACTGTATCTTAATTAGAAAGTAGTTTTCAATAAGGCAAGTGGTCTGTGCCCTAGGTGATGGGTTCATGACCTGTGGCTAATTGCTAGAGCAATCTTTTTCAAAGTACATTCTACAGGCACCCCTTGCTACAGATTTGCTGTGGGACCTGTAGTACTCAAAATCTAATAAATTAGCATCCCTAATTTATTAGCATCTGGGGCTGGATCACATAAATTTGCATATTAATCATTCCTCCAGCTATTTGCATTAGAGTTTCCTACTCAACACAATTACTGAAACATATAGGTTCAAGTAAGGGAATACTTTTTACAGGTATGTAAAACTGGGTCAGGCATGAATTATAGAAAACATAGTTGGGTTTCCCATTCAGTTACTTTATAAATACAATGTACAAGGTACATGAGATCAACTGGCAAAATTTTAGTAAAATAAACAACATACCACAAAAGTGTTATATTTTGAAATACATTTATTCTTATATGTAAATACATAGACATAGTCATTATTTTTAAAATTCTTCAAAAATGTCTCCATTTGCTGCAATAATAGACTCGATTCAACTTTAGAATCTTGAGCAAGCTTTCATTAACTTTTCTTTATCCATGGACATCATAATGTTTTCAACCTTAGCTTTAACAGCCTCTTTATTAGAATGAGGTTGTTTATTAACTTCTCTCTCACAAAAGCTGCATACATAATAGTCTAAAGGCTTTGCATCTGGTGAACTAGGTGGCCAGGTTTCTTTGACCAGAATTTAAGAACATCGACACTGAGAAATTCTTGCACCTTTTTGGCATTATGTGCTGGTGTACCATTTCGTTGGAAGATAAAATGACATCATTTGTGACTTATTCATCCATGGTACAACTACTTCTCTCAAAACACCAAAGTAAACATCAGCAGTCACCTTGAAGCCTTGTGAAAAAGAATGCAGGGTCATGATCTCTCCTTCATTGCTGACAACACCTAACACCATCACTGTAGCAGGAAATTTCATTTTCATGACAATTGGGACTTCATTAAGAGTCTCACAGAACCACCTATTATTTCTTCTGTTGACTATTTGGTCCTGCTGAAACTTCTTTTCATTGGAGAAGAAAATCAGAGGGATTCTTTGGGATTTTTTCAATTTTGTTAGTTTCCTTGCTTTTTCAAAGCACCTTTCCTTTGTCTGCTGTGTCATAAACTGGCCTCTTCTAAGAACATACAACCTGTATCTGATATCTTCAGCAAGAAACTTGTGGACTGTTGCATCTGACATCTGCAGTTTTCTTGTTATGGAGTGCATTGACTTTCCTGGATCTTCATTGATGATCTCCTGGATTCTGTGTACAATATCTGGACTTGTGCAATCCTTGCATACCTTATGCATTTTCCTTGTTGGTGTGGCGACATCAGGATCAGCATCATACACCTTCTTCACATTGTCAACTGTACATAAAGGATTGTTATTGAAGTCTGCAATTTCCTTAGCAGTTGGCCCTGCACACAGTCCAGTAATTATAGTTGCTCTAATATTGTATTCCTTTGACATAATAGTTGCTTTCAGGATTTAATACTTTATATCTGAAACGACTATGTTAAATCATAGCCTTAGAAACATAGTTTTTCAAAATTAATAAGCACATGAAATAAGGAGATGCAAAGTTATTGCCAGTTTATCGCACGCACCCTGTATCATGGCTATGTAAAATTAACCAATAAATGATTGCTTTTGTTCTTTTGATTTTATATATGGAAGAGGTCCCTAAAAATTGATGTATTTCAAAATTGGCCCATTTTCTTTTCCTTACCAATAATGTCCAAGTTAATATTCCTATGGATTCTTTCATAGAAGGAGTGAGAAATTTATCATTATGTCATCTCTTCCAAAAGCCTGTGATATAGCAAAGATGAAAAATTTATAAATTTTTACTTGACAAGAAAAGAACACATTAGGAAGTTAATGGCTCTGTTCAGGGCCTCCTAGCAAGCAAGTAGAGAAGGAAAAAAAGATAAAAGATATCATTACATTTTTAAAATGCATATACTTATCTTTAACTCAGAAACCTTCAGCAGGAGTTACCCAGGTGCCCCTCAGTGCCTCAGGGGTCTGTGTGTGTGTGTGTGTGTTGTATATGTAAGAGTAGTTCTATCATTCCATGGAAGCTTCTTTTGAGCCATTGCCTGAAAAATTCAAGACACCCTTGAATTCTTTTGGAGTCAAAAAGATATTTCAATAAGAACTAGAAAGAAATGGTCCTGAAAGAAGCAAACAGACCTTTAAAAAAGTTGAGTACTCAAGTTAAATTTGTCTCCTTGCTGCACCAGTTTAGCCTGTATAGAGGGCCAGGATAACCTTCTGAAAGCAATGAGGGATCACTCCCCTCTATGTGAAAAACTGTCAATGGCACCAAATGCCTTCCTGGGTTGGCAAATGGAAATGCATTATGAATGGAGCTGTATAGCTGTGAGTAACAAGGGGTGGTCGGTCTGTGGTAAATGAAAAATGCATATCTCATTGAGAAATAGTCAAATTCTGATTTTCTTTTTCAAATTCAGATTTTTAAAAGAAAAATTGGACATGGCCAACAGAATACCTTCGTGGCTTTATTTAGGCCTTAGACCACCTGTGTGCCATAGTTTGGCTGGTTCAAGTCTAAAGTTGGTAATATGGCACTTAAAATTCTCTATGGCCTAACTCAATGCTCTGAACAGAGTTAAGACCCCTCACACCCCTTTTCAGTGTGGCAAGATATAGGGGAAAGATCATTAGGCTTTGGAAACCTTGTGATTAAATTCTGATTTCATCACTCACTGTGGTGACTCTGCAGCTTCAGATGAGTCATTTTATTGTTTCTAAACTGTGTTCGCTTTTCATATGTACAGTGTGGGTAATAATACCTGATTTATTTATTTCCTAGGAAGATTAAGTGGTGTCATTCAAATTGTATGACCAACATGGCAACCACTGGCTATATGGGCTAGTGTGACAGAGGAACTGGATTTCTTAGTGGTAACTAGTTTTAATTAATGTAAATTGAAAACCTGCTTGATATAGTTCTTAGAAAACTTTTAAGTTAGAATAAGTTGAATTTGTCAATGTATAGTGTAAAGTTATAATCTTCTATAAAATCTAAATGCAGATCAAATCTTTCTTTTTTTCTTTTCTTTTTTTTTTTTAAAGATTTTATTTCATTAGTTTTAGAAAGAGGGGAAGGGAGAGAGGCAGAGAGGGGAGAGAGACATCAATGTATGATTGCTTTTCACCTGCCTCCAGCCACAGACCTGACTGGAGACCTGGTTTGCAACCTTGTTATGTGCCCTGGCTGGGGAATCGAACCAGCGACCTTTGGGTTTGCAGGCCGGTGCCTTATCCACTGTGCTACCAGCCAGGGCCAGATCAAATATTTCTGATGAGAAGTTAGCATTGGAATTAAGATGTTTGTAAATGTAAATTACAAGCTGGGCTTTGAAGACTTAGTATGAAAACAGAGTGTAAAATATGTCAGTAATAACTTGACTACATGTTCAATGATAATATTTCAGGTTTAGTTAAATTAAGAATATTATTAAATTCATTTCACTGATTTCTCTTCACATTTTAAAAAATGTGGCTATTGGATATTTTCAAATCACATATGTGGCTCCAGTTATATTTTTATTGGGCACTGCTGATATATATAAAAGTTACTAATAAACTATGATGCTTTTATCAGCAATACATATTGCACAACTAGGTTACAATATTTGTGAGGGTAAGGATTATATCTATTTTGTTCCCCATATCATATTGAGGGCCTAGCCTTTTCCCTGGCATGAAGTAGGGACTTGACAAATTCTTTAATCAAATAAATATTTAAATACATTTAAGTATTTATTAAATGAACATGTATTCTAACAGTGTCCTTGTTGCATTGCCTATGAAATGAGGGTGCCATAAAATTATATCTAAATTTTCAGCTTTTAAATATAGTAAAACCTGACATTATAGGATATCATGCAATATGGTACAATATGTTTTCACTCTATGTGTAGGTGTAAAGTCTGTTTTGTTTAGCTGACCTGCTGGAAATTTGATATGAAATCTTTAAAAATTTTTCTTTAAATGTTTATTGATTTTAGAGAGACAGATAGAAACATCAATGTAAGAGAGAAATGTTGACTGGTTGCCTCCCAAGTGTACCTCAAGTGGGGATTGAACCCAGGACCTAGGTATGTACCCTGACTGGGAATTGAAACCCAAACCTGTTGGTGTACCAGATGATGATCCAACCAACTGAGCCAACTGGACGAGGCTGGAGAATCTTTACACAATACAGTTGACTCTTGAACAACATGGGGGTTGGATTGCTGACTCCCAATGTAGTCAAAAGTTTGCATATATATATTTTAACACTCCAAAATTTAACCACTAATTGCCTACTGTTAACTAGAAGCCTTAATGATAATATAAACAGTTGATTAATAGGTTTTACATATATATTATATATTGTAGTCTTACAATAAAATAAGCTAGAGAAAAGAAAATGTTAAGAAAATCGTAAGAAAGAGAAAAAACATTTACATTACTATTTATCTTTATGGAAAAAGTACACATGTGAGTCATCTATAATAGATCAAACATGTTGTTCAAGGGTCAACTGTATGTACCAGTGCAAAAAAGACAAGCAAATCTTTGTTAGATGACAAGCTGTAACTCACATTGCCAGATTCTGATTAGTAAATAAGGGTTATTACTTAATAAGGACCGACCATATCATCATCTACATGTTGGACCTGCGTGCTTTGTGTTTGTTATTTTTTACTTTCAGTCTGGTTTTATTAGAATAATCTTTACTTTAGTAGGCTCTCTTGCCTAGAGAGTGGAGAATTTTTTTTGCATATGCATTGTTGACACCTTGATGTGAGAACTTGCCTCTTGGGAAGTAATGGGCTTTCTTGGGGAATGAATTGTCACTTCACATTTTCCATCTGTTCTCAAGGAGATATGTTTATTTTTAGTGAATAAGATAAATCCTAGAGGGGATAAGTAATAGATTCCTCTATCCAGTAGGTTCCACTTTCTTTCATTTCATGTGTAGTATAATTTCTCTTGATAATTAACATAGTGGGTCCCTAGATCATCTCTTACAAGGAAAAGTATAGACAGGTGTAAATTTTATACATTATATATGTACTCACAGGTGTAAATTTTATACATTATATATGTACTCATGTTTCTATTTCCGTGAGGAAATGTTATAGTTTATTTGCCATACAAAAAAAAATTCTCATTTTGAGACCAACTTTTATTCCATGGAGTTGTTGGAGATGGGAAACTGCCCCCTTATCCTTTTGGTTCTTCTGGTTGGTGGAATAATCTGACATACAGCCAACGAACAGGAAAAAGTCAAATTTTAATAGGTGGGTAATTCACATAAGCATGAAAATTATGAAGGCAATGAAGTAAAATGAGGTATAAGTTATTTTGGACTAAGGAGAGGAAGTAGGCAATTCACAGGTAGAGGAGAAAGATCAGACAGTTGGTAAACAAATTCTTGCCAGGCCACCCAGAAACAAAGGGACAAAGGGAAATGTAGTGGAACAAACCTTTGCTTGGATCTTGCTTTGCCATATTTAATTCATATGTGCTAAGGCAATTAGCAAAGGTGAATATGCTAAGGTTCCCTTTCTGAAGCAGGATTTTCTATTTGAATCTCTTCAGGAAGGTAAGGGGTAGGTAAAATCTCCTCTCCTTTCATTATCTTTTTCTAGAAACAATCTGCTTGCCAGGGTGGCACATTCAGGGGACTTGCTCCTGACCCCCACAGAGTTAAAGGTGAGAAGCTTCACTGTGGAGCGTAATGGCAATTTGTCATTTTCCTCTGCTGCTTACTGTTGGAAGTTGTGAGGATTCCAATGTTTTCCCCTGAGAGATTATCTTTCGTTGGCCGCCATCCTGAGTTTTGAGATGTTTATTCTAGAAGCAATTTAAACAAAAGGGAGGAAATGCCCTGGACTAGTGACTGCATGTAATCATCATGAAAAATGCCTGATATTGAATTAAAAGAGTGGAAGATGGTGTGGTGATTTCAGACTTGATACTTAGCTCTGGGGATGGAAATTTTGGAAAAACTAGGATAAAAGGAAACCGTGTTGTGGCAAACTTGGCGCATTTATAGTATAAGCATTTCTCCCTTTACTCTTTTTTTTTAAAATTCTGTGAATGAAGAAGCCTGGTGAGCTGTGTGCCAATGCTCTCTAAGATTTTTTTTTTGGTACTCTGTGCTGGTGTTCAGTGAATTAAGTTTTTGCAATGTTACTTAAAAAGAAAACATGACCATTAGAATAAAAATGAATTTACTCAGGAATCATAAATGGATTCAGAAGTGGAAGTTCAACAAAGAACAGATATTTACATAATCACAAGTTACCTAAAAGTACAGAATGAAAAGTAGTTAATTAAGTAGTGAAGAAATGGAACAGCATCTTAACCAAATGATAGAAATTAACAAAGGGGTGATGGATATACTGAGATGGGATACTTTGGGAAGGACACATATGTGATTATGTAGTATTCCAGCCCAAAATGCAATCCATGAAATTAATCACAAGGATATATCACAGGGACCCAAATTGAGGGACATTCTATTATGCGGGCTAAAAAAATAATTTCCCTCTCACCTTATAAATGCTTCTATGTGGACTAATTAAGACATTGTTGACCCATCACGAAGACACTTGTATTTTCAAGCCCAAACATTTTTGATCAATAACATGTTAACTCGTGCCTGCACTCGTGTTAGCTTTGGCTATAAAATCGCCAGTCAACAATGTGCTAATAATCAAATCAACGGAGACAGATTAATAGGAGAAAACCAAAATTTTAATACATGTGCACAGGGAGTTTACAAAAGTGTAAAAATTCCAAAGACAGCGAGGCAAATTGCATATGTATGTTATTTTGGACAAAGGAAAACTGGGGTAGAGGGCAGTGATGGGACTGCAAGTAAGTAGGCAATTTATAGGCAATTAAGGAAGAGTGAAACATGCATGGCTAGTAAATTCTTGCTTCACTGGGACACAGTGGGTGATCTAGCTACTAGGCCCTTCTGCTTGGGGCCTTCCTAGCTACCATACTTAATTCAAATTAGGCTAAGGGAGCACCCCAACATTTCCTTCCTGAAGCAGGGCCCTCATCAGACTCTCTTAGCAAAGGGGGAAGGGCCAAAGGCTCCCTATGAGTACTCTGTTTACAACAGCCAGTTTAAAATTAACATCTCAAAAGGTAGCCTTAAGGTGTTAGGATCCTTTAATTAAAAAATAATTCTTGCAAAGATCATCATTGGGGGTACAGGATGAAATTTGAATATGGACTATAGATTAGTTTAAAAAGTAATATAGCAATGTTAAATTTCTGATATTTCATAACTGTACTGTGATTATGTAAGAGACTTTCTTGGGAAATACGTTGAGGTATTATAGATTCACATACCCACAGAGAAAGAGTATTAAACAAATACAACAAAATATAACATTATTTTAAAAAATATTTTATTTATTTATTTTTAGAGAGAAAGGATAGGAGAAAGAAAGAAAAAGAGAGAACCATCAGTGCGTGGTTGCTCCTTGCATGTCACCAGCTGGGGACCTGGCCTGCAACCCAGGCTTGTGAACCGATGACCATTTGATGTGCAGGCTGGTGGTGGTTTCCAATCCACTGAGCCACACCAGCCAGGGTTTAATTTTTTTTTTTTTTTTTTAATTTGTATAAAGGGCATTTATGATTTGCAGTTTTTCCTCAAAATCTGAAATTATTTCAAAATAAAAATCTTTCAGAAATGAAGTTAATGTCCCCTCCATATACAAGGTCTGTCCCAAAAGGATCAGCCTTGCAAACTGTTTTATATTGACATTGGCTCGAAACTTTCAGGACAGACCTCGTAGACATGTACACAAGTGTCAGTGGGTAGAAAGATTTCATGGCAGAAAAATGAAGAATATAAACAGCTTGACGATTAGGAGAAAAATGTGAAGGTGAGCCATGAAAGCACCTTCTCAGATACAGTTGAAAGCTGTCTTTTCACAATGACAGGTTCCAGGAATTCTGTGTAATCCCACTAAAGAAATTTCAGATGGCTGCCAAGCACTGAGCATCCAGGCTGTAGGGTGATGAAGCCCCAGTGTGAAGGTTGATTTATTGTCTGGCTTAACCTGTTTGCTACCGGGAGCATCGAGAGCGGCAGTCTGGGTCAAGCCTGTGTTGCCTGCTCCACCCTCTAGAGGGAAGGAGCACTTGGGCTGTCTATATAAAGTTTGCCTTCCTGGGGTCTGGTGTTGGCCACACAGTTCCCCTTAGGGGACTGGCATATCTGCAGCAGCTGCACCCACAGTCTCTTGTGAAACATGTGGAGAGAAAGTTGAATCTGGACTATGGATTAGTTTAAAAAGTTTCTCAACCAGGGAGTAGTCATCGGTGGGGCATGAGATTTCATGAGAGCAGGCTTGCTCTTCTTGCAGACTCAAGGTTGAGGCAATCCACGCATGCAGGCTGTAGACAGACCCTTCTATGAAGCACAGGGCTTCCTAACCAGCCAAGTAGGCTAAGCTAGAATGAAGCTGTTGTTTCAGCCACCTAGAGGAAAAGCTCAGTGGGATCTCCTTTAACAAATACCTGTAATCTGGTGTTACACCAACACTTAGTTAACTCCTTATGCAGACCTTTGCGGTGCTCTGGGAAGCACCCTGTGGAGTTCCATTGGAAGGAAAATTCAGCCTTTTATTACTTAATCACATCACTCACTGTTAGAGGTTTTCATTATCTCATAAAATGCTTTCCAGGGGGAGGGAAAGGTGGTTTGGAAAAATTTTTATTGACCTGCCATGCTTCCAATTTTGTGAGCTTTCAAACAATAATATATGTCCTCTCTTTATATGTTTGTTTTTTCCTTTTTAAAGCATGACTTTTATTCAGGATTGATTCATTTTCAAGGCCATTTTGTTTCTTCCTAATATTGATATGTTTCAAGAATTGTCAATTATTTATAGAAAGCTATAAGTAATCAACATGTATTTGATTATAACAGTAATTGTGTTTAGTGTCATAAATCAAAAATATAGCAAAGGGTGGACCCAGTCTTGTATCCAACAGGCTTTCAAAGCTGTTTGCTTTAAAAGAGGAATGAGGTTCTAAGAGGAAGCCTTCCAGTTTTCAAACCTTATGATCTTTTATCAACTCTGAAAGGGGACACCTTTGTTGTCTTTGCTTAGTAACAGTTTTAAAAGTTTCCATTTTTATTTCAATGGATAGCATTGTAGTTATTTTATTTTTTCAACATTATAGGAATTACTTTACAGGGGGTTCTCCATTCAATTTGGTGGTTACAAAGTTCTCCACTTTTTCATTTGGTACCAAGAAAAGAAGTAAAAGAATAGAAGAATAGAAAAGAAAATGGAAATAGAGAATAGATTAGTGACACACCCAGACACAGTTTGGGGCTTTCTAGCAGGGAGTTAATTTTCCATGTACATGATTTATTTGACAGAGTAATATGGACCCAAGTTTCTGATTTAACTGTCTTAAAAAATTCCGTGGCATAAAACACAAGCTGGGTGTAGGTGCCGTGGAGTCAAAAGCTGTGTGGAGGCCCAGACATTCAGACAGATTACTGAGCTCTCTCTCTCAACAGGAAGATGCTGATGTCCCTGGGAAATGGCCACCTGGAGAGGAAGCAGCAGGTTTCACCTCAGTGCAGGGTGAACTGGAGCAACTACCTTGAATTTTGAGATGGGCTGTCTTCCCACTGGTTTTCTTGCCTAGATTGTGACTTTCTTGTGAGAAAAGAAAAAAGATTTCTTGGTCTATTGGTCTTCTTAGCTGGTGGGGTGCATATGTAGGAGTGTGTGTGTGTGTGTGTGTGTGTGTGTGTGTATTTTTACTTGGATAATTTCTAAATCTTTTTCATCCTTAAGAGTGTGGTGTTTGCGCAATGAAGGAAATCATTAACAAAACAAAAAGACAACCTAGTGAATGGGAGAATACTTCTGTCAATGATACACCTGACAAGGGGTTAATATCCAAATAAATAAAGAATTCATGCAATTTAACACCAGTTCAATTAAAAAATAGGCAGAGAACTTGAATAGACACTTCTCCAGAGGACATACACATAGTCAACAGACATGAAAAAATGTGCAACATCACTAATCATCAGAGAAATGTAAATTAAAACCACAATGAGATATTACTTCATACCTGTCAGAATGGCAATTATCAATAAATCAACAAATAGCAAGTGCTTCTGAGAATGTGGGGAAAAGGGAACCCATGTGTACTGTAGGTGGGATTGTGTATTAGTGCAGTCACTGTAGAAAAACAGTATGGAGATTGGAGATGCCTCAAAAAATTGAAAACAGAGCTGCCATACAATCCAGCAATTCCACTTTGGGATTTGTGCCCATATTTTCACTGCAGCATTACTAGTAATAGCTAAAGTATGGAAGCAACATAGATGTTCATCCACAGATGAATGGATGAAGAAGATGTGCACTATATATCATCTTTTTTATAACATATATGTCATAAAAAAGGAATTAAATCTTGCCATTTGAAACAGCATGAATGGACCTAGAAGGGATAATACTGAGTGAAATAAATCAATGAAGACAAATACTATATGATCTCACTTATATGTGGCATATATAAAAAAAACAAAATAAATGAATAAATGAAATGAAACAGAAACAGAGCCATAAATATAGAGAAGAAGCTGATGGTTGCCAAAGGAGAAAAGGTATAGGTATGGGAATTTTAAAGTTATAACAATTTTTTAAAATAATGCAACAAAAGAGTGTGGTTCCATGCCTGTCCACGTGGAAGGAGGAGCAAAGCTCACCTTAGAGAGTGAGGAGTGAGTGAGGCTTGCTGGCCAGGTCTTAGCATAGAATGTGTTTTATCATTTTGCATAGCAGAGACAGAGAAGGAGATATTTTTCCTTCTCTTCTTTTTCATGTTCTGGCAAATGGACAACTTTCCCTTGGGACTGAAAGCATTAAGGCTGACCTCGCATTTCCTCAATGTAGCAGATCAACGTACTGAATCCAGTGAAACTGCTTTGTGAACACTAGATCTACCAATTCTCTTCCTGAAACACCAACTGTCTACATGGCGGCCCTGCAAGTGGTGCTTTTTTCACCAATTCTTTTCATTGCAAAGAGCTCTGGATCTACTTTAAACTGTGTCCAGTCATTTACCATGTTAAGAAAAAAAGCAGGTATTTATTCCCATCTGTGAGTTGCTGATTAGTTGTAAAATGTCCTTGTAAAATCTGTTCTTGCTGTTAACCTCATTTGTGTGAAGGAAAGTATTTGGAATTTGCCAGAACTGCACAACACGGGGCAGAGAAGTCACTTCTACAGCCTTGTGTTTGCTGAATTATTAGAAAGTTTTGAACCTGTAAATAATCCAGAAAATCATCTAGTTTATTCCTCTGACTCTGGGTAAAGCGGCCACACAAAGTAGTTATGCGCGTGTGCATTACTTGGGCTTTTCCTGTCTCCCGCATCTCCTGGGAGGGAGATTGCAAGACTTTTCTTTGTAACCTAATGTGATATGTATCAATTTATACACCAAGAATTTATCCTAAGAGCGAAGCTGACATCTTTCTGGACTGACTTGAAGCCAGGCTTGTTTTCTCCTTGGAGATAGAGAACTTTGATCTAATAACACTCCATATATTACTCAACCACCCTGAGGGACCAGTCTCTGTTACTTTAACCATTTCTTTCCCTTGCTCTTTTCTAAATCTATAATCACTTTAATATAGTCTTTAGATATCTGTGACTTATTTTTCTTCATGCAAAACTGTACACTGCTGCTACTCATGTTCCTGTTAACTATTTTTCTTTTTTTTAAATTCTCACCCGAAGCCATGCTTATTGATTTTAGAAAGAGGGGAAGAGAGGGAGAGGAGGAAAGAAACATTAATGTGAGAGTGAAACATCGGTCAGTTGCCTCTTGTATGCACCCCAACTGGGACTGAACCAGGACCGAACCTGAAATTCAGCCATGTGCCCTGAATGGGAATCAAACTAGCAACCTTTCAGTTTAAAGGGTGACACTCCAACCAAGTGAGCCACACTGACTAGGGCTCTGTTAACTTCTTCTTTTTTTAAAAAAGATTTTATAATTTTTTAATTATTTCCAGAGAGAGGGGGAGGGAGAAAGGCAGAGAGGGAGAGAAGAATCAATGTATGGTTGCCTTTCACCTGCCTCCAGCTACAGACCTGGCTGGAGACCTGGTTATATGCCCTAGGTGGGAATCAAACCAGCAACTTTTAGGTTCGCAGGCCAGCACCTATCCTCTAAGCTACCAGCCAGGGACTCTGTTAACTTCTTGATCTATGTTCCAACTGGGCCTCATTTAGTCAGGCCAAGAACAGACACATTCTCCTGCGGTGGCACAACTCTGATGACAGGGATGGCTACAAAAATTAGGGAGAGAAAACAAAAGGTATTTTTACATATTAAACTGTGTTTCTGTGTGCACTATACAGTGCACTAAAAACAAAGCATGTATTCAATAAACTTTGAATAAATAAAATTTCCTTCTATATTATTTTCTTTGCTGCCTGTACCACCTTTGTTAATAATAATTCAAAAATCTTTCTTATGGGGATATTTTGAAATTTAAAATGATATCCTTTCTTTTAATGTCCTTAGGATAATGGAATGCATTATATTGGAGATTTCTACATTAATTAAACCACTCTCTTGGGGAAGAGAATTAGCAATTTGGAAGACTGATATTACCCAGAAGCTATTGTGGTTCCCAAAGTAGCGCTTGTAAGAGACTACTCCCAGAATGCATGGGTCTTTTCAGTTAAAAGTAGGATGGGTGTAACTTCTTTGCTTTCTAAATCTCTTATCAGTTACAAATATGTGGAAACAGAGAAGGGTAAGCTGTCATGGAGAATTTTCATCTAAATAATTCATATTTTTCATGTATAGAACTGTTTATTCCCTCCCTCCCCCAGATATAAAGTAAATATTGAAGGGTCATTATAATATTTCTTCTGAACATCAGAGTTCTGACCATGATATTAAGTTTGGGAATGGGCTGAGATTTTAGTGTCCCAGTGAACAAGGTGTAATAAAAACTCCGTAAACAACCAACTCTTTGCCATGTACTTCAAACATTATGTTTCACTAGTGATTTTCTAGTTTTCAATGCTTGAGAGAAAGTAACTTATAATTTTAGCTTAATTATGCATGTCTCTGAAGTAAATCAAGATTGTCCATCCAAATCATGTTTTTAACTTATTTTAAAGTATGGTTGATATACAACATTCTGTTAGTTTCAGGGGTATGGTAGTGATTCAACATTTATATACTTTATAAAATGATCACGACAGTAAGTCTAGTAACCACCTGTTACCAAATATAGTTATTATATTATTAACATTTCCTATGTTGTACATTAGATCACTGTGACTTACTTTACAAATGGGTGTGTGTACTTCTTAATTCCCTTTCCCTTTTCTGCCCAACCCTCTAGCCCCAAATCATGTTTTAGTAAAAATCATCCTACTCTCAGCACCCCAGATTTTAAATCAATGAAATTTTAGGTTTTATCACTTTAAGGAGAAGTTTCTTCCATTCCAGATGCTTTGACAGCAAAATGACTTTCTACATGATTTGGTTTTCCTTCAGTCTTATCGAATGCAGGGAAACAAGCATGCAAGGGTTACAGCAAGATGCTGATGGTCAAGCCTTTCTGGCAGAGAACCTCTTGACTGTTTAAATGTACCTGACCATTTGACTTATTAAGTAACTCATCTAGAGTTTGTCATTTTCTTGGAACCAGCGTAAGGTGATTTGCTTTCTCATCTACCTCAAATAAATGCTTGAATCTGTGCATGGAACACATGAATTCTATTTAAATGCATACCACTTCATACTCATGTTTTCTCTTCCAATATAACAATATCCAGCTTTTCATGACAAAACTTTCACAACCCTAACCTTCTCTTCCTTTCTTTGCCCCTATCAAGGATAATCTTAGATAGATAATTTTTCAGACTACCATGCCACATAGTCTGAGTATATTAATTGGGAGTGTTGGAATGTCAGGTTTTTTTAAGTATATTTTATTGGTTATGCAATTACCATTGTCCCAATTTTCTCCCTTTACTCCCCTTCACCTATACCACCCCTCTTCAGCAGTCTCCCCTGCCCGCCTTAGTTCATGTCTATAGGTCGGCATATAACTTCTTTGGCTTCTTCATTTCCTTTACTTTTCTTAACATCCTCCTGTCTGTTTTGTACCTACCAATTATGCTTCTTAACCCCTGACCTTTTCCCCCATTTTCCCCCTTCCCCTTCCCTGCTGAAAACCCTCCGTATGATCTCTGTATCTATGGTTCTGTTCCTGATCTAGTTGTTTGCTTAGTTTGTTTTTACATTTGTTTTTTAGATTAGTTGTTGATAGGTGTGAGTTTGTTGTCATTTTACTGTTCATAGTTTTGATCTTCTTTTTCTTACATAAGTTGCTTTAACATTTCATGTAATAATGGATTGGTGATGATGAACTCCTTTAACTTTACTTTGTCTGAGAAGCACTTTATCTACCCTTCCATTCTAAATGATAGCTTTGCTGGACAGAGTAATCTTTGTTGTAGGTCCTTGCTTTTTATCAATTTGAATATTTCTTGCCACCCCCTTTTTGCCTGCAAAGTTTCTTATGAGAAATCAACTGATAGTCTTATGGAAACTTTTCTGTAGTTAACTCTCTTCTTTTCTCTTGCTGCTTTTAAGATCCTCTCTTTATTTTTACCCTTTGGCATTTTAATTATGATATGTCTTGTGTGGTCCTCTTTGGGTCCAACTTGTTTGGTATTCTCTGTGCTTCCTGGTCTTGTATGTCTGTTTTCTTTGTCAAATTAAGGAAGTTTTTTTTTTTTAGTTTTTAGTTTTTTTTTTTTTCAAGGAAGTTTACAATTTCTTGCTCTTCCTCTTCTCCTTCTGGCATCCCTATGATTTGGATATTGGCACTTTCAGAGATGTCCCTAGAGTCTTCTTAAACTCTTCATTATTATTATTATTTTTTTGTATTTTTGTTTCTTCATTTTGTTCTAGATAAATACTTATTTTTCTTTATGCTCCAAATTGTTGATTTGAATCCTGGCTTCCTTCCTATCACTGTTGGTCCCCTGTATATTTTTCTTTATTTCATTTTGCATAGCCTTCACTACCTCCTTTATTTTGTGACTATACTCAGTCATATCTCTGAGCATCCTTATTACCAGTGGTTTGCATCTGATAGGTTGGCTATATCCTTTTTACTTAGCTCTTTTTCTGGAGTTTTATTCTGTTCATTCATTTGGGCCATACTTCTTTGCCTCCTCAATTTGACAGCCTCCCTGTGTTTGCCTCTGTGTATTAGGTAGAGTTGCTACACCTGTTACATTGTAAGGGGCAGAGCTTTAGGTATTCGTGAGTGCAGGGCAACCTGTTTCATCACTTTGGGTGGTGTATATGGGGGAAGGGTCAGAGAGGGAACAACGCTGCTTGCTGGGTACTCACCCTTTTTCCAGTCACTTCATTCTCTTCCCCTAGTAACTGGCACCCCTCTAGCTGTTGTCTTGGTGATAGTTCCAGGAATGAGTGGGTTTGCATATGTTCCAGGACCGTGGGGTCCCTCTAAAATGAAATCTCCTGAGAAATAGGCAGCTTCTTCTGCTACCCTAACCCATGCTGATTTTCACGGCCAGAAACTACGAGGTTTTATTTTTTAGGTGCTGGAACTGGGAGCTGCACAGTGTAGCCTGGGGCTGGGATCACTCCTCAGGAGTCTCTCCTGGCTTTTATCCACCACACATGAATGTGGGACTGTTTGTTCTGCTGTCTGCAGCCACTGCCTTGCCACTAGCTCACTTCTCCCTCACCATGTCTTCTCCACACCAGCTAGCTCTCTAGCTTTGCCCCTCCTACCTGCCTGGACTAATGTTTCTTCTTTAAACCTTTGGTTGTTGGACTTCCATAAGGTTCAATTTTCTGGTAGTTCTGTTTGTTTCTTTTGTTTTTGTTTTGTTTTGTTTTGAGGTAATTGTAATCCTTATAGTAGTTCGAGGAGGTGAAGTATGTCTACGTAGGCCCCAGAACTCTTAGCCAGAACTCTGAAAGGGCAGATTTTAATTGCTGGGTGTCTACTGGATGCCAGCAACTGAGGTCAGATTTTGCATCTCTCACCTCCAGAGTGGCAGCAGTAAGGACAAGCTGAAGCAAAGGTATTTTGACTATGTTTGTCCACAAAGGTTATTCGTGATGACTTGACAATAGCAAATTGCAATGGAGCACTCAGGACCTGACTTAGTGGTGACCCTTAAGCTATAGAAATGAGAGCAAACAGAATTGTGACCTTCAGTTAAGCAAAACAGCCATCCCAAAATGGAAGACTCTTTCAAGTCTTTCTCCAGAGAAGAAAATGGAAGCATCTGCTGACAAGGGCAGTTGTTCCCCTGGTTGGTTCTTAGTATAAACAAAACCAAAAAATTCAAGAAGGGAGATAATCACAGCTGAGGTGGCAAGGCAGATGCAGAATAGGGATTCTTTTTATTTAGTTCACCTCCAATGTTAAAGCCCTATAAGAGAAATAATGGCAAGCACTCCTGAGGTATTTATCATGAGGGAGGATTTTTCAGCCTTTTATACTCTATCTCATTTAAATGTCACAAAACCCTCTAGGGCAGCCACTAAAATTATTCTTTTTCATATAGAGAAACAGGTACAGAAAGCATGATTATCTTGCCTACATTCATGTAACTAGCATGAGATGAAGCCAGGTAATCAGATTCCACAGATTGAGAGCCCTCTAATAGAAGATGAGGCTCTCTGTGGGACCAGGCTTCCTGTGCTTCAACCAGAGAGAAAGCACAACATAGCTCTTTCTTCAAAGGTAGTTTCCGCGAAAATCTGGGTGATTCAGTTTGCTTGTGTATAGGTACCCAGTCATGTGCTATGGGGGAGCACATGGCTCATCAACACATTTCCTGGGAATTAGCTCCAAGTTTGGAAAGTTTTCTACCTAAAGCTCTTACAGGTGATTTTCCTTTTCTAGAAAAAAATCTGACTCTGCACTTTGCAAAGCACAGCCCTGGAGTTATCCAGGGAGAAAGGGAAGAAGTTTCATTTTAAGCTATTGAGTGAAAGCCCTGGGAAAGTGGCATTTTAGAGAAGAGGTTGATCAAAGCCGGTAAAGCTGAGGATAATTCCTTAAATGTATCTTTATGTAAACAGGGAGGACTCAATATGGTTTTAAAATAACACAGTTGAGTAAGTGAAACAATTGAAGATATTCATCTGATTCAAGTAGAATTCAACAACTGCAACAATATTATCTGATGAGGGAGATTTTGTGTCACATGTTCAAAGCTGGCTTTAAGTCCTTAAGAGGTATCAAAATAATCAAAGTGTTTTCTTTTCTCTTAGCTGTCTTGTGAAAGAATTACAAATGACTGAACTGTTTATGTTGATCAGAAACCACAGTTGGGAAGTGAAAAGAAAGGGTGTTTCTCAGCATAAAGCAGGGAGGTAGGAGATTTCACCCACTATTATAGCGTCTCTTTCAGGAGTAATGCTCTTTCTGCCTCAGATCCCATCTGAACGCCATCGGAGGCTCTGTGGAGGGCGAGGAGTATGTCTAATATGAGGAGAATCAGAACTGGAAGAAGGATTCCTAAATCTGACTGACTATCATCATCCCCTGAAGTGTTTTTTTTTTTTTTTTAAAGATACGGATTTCCAGGCTCCTCCTGTGGGAGGTCTGATTCAGCAGGTGCAGACTGGAATCCAGGAGTGTGATTCTAACGCATCTCTGTAGATGAGAGTCTTATGATCAGCCAGTGCTTGGAGCCACAATCTAGAGCACATGTTTCACAGATGGGTAGACTGAGGCTTGGCAAAGAGAACTAATATACTTATTTCTATTCTAGAGGTGAGCTGAGACTAGAATTTCTTTTTCTTTCCTGTTTTTCTCCCTTTGGCTCTAGATTCAGTGCTTTTTTTCCCAAGTCTCTGAGTATATAGGCATTGGAGAGAGAGAGGCTGGGGGTGATAACCAGGTATATAAGAATGAGGACCTATCATTAGAAAATGTTAAATGTTGGGCTATGAATAATAATGGCATTGTTATGAAGTATAGTCAGGTGAGTAACAATCTCTGATTCTTGGAAATGAGATGTTCACTCTGTGAAAATAGAATTATTTAGTACAGTCTCCTGGGAGAAGTAAAAAGCACAAAAAAAGAAACAAGTTATGATTTCCAATGATTTAGTCAATAAAATATTAAACTTAATTTTGTCCAAGGCTTACAATCATGTGAAAGAGTCATGCCTTACATCCTAGAAAAAGTAATTAGATATATAGTGAAAAATCATCTATTATTTGCATCTCTCCTCCCTAATCCATTTTCTCATTAAAATTTGAACATCTTGAGGCCAGAGATTATATCTTATTCTTACTTATATTATTATATGCCTAGCCCAATTTCTAACATAATAATACTGATAATAATTATTGAACACATTTAATTTTCAAAATAATCCTATGCTGTGGGTATGTTATAGCCTCATATTTCACATGAGGAAATAGATATGCAAAAGACCAAAGATCTGGTTTGTTTAGTGAATATAGAGTAAGCACCACCTCTGGCTGGGAATGGACAAGGAAAGGGTTCAGAATGAGAGGACTTTTGCTAAGGCTTGGAGCGTGGGCACAGGGCAGAGGAAGAAAGGGCTGGGGAGGAATAATTGCTGGCAGAAGAAAGGAATGCCTAGATGCTTAAAAGGGTGGGAAGGAACCAAGGTGGACATGCTTGAGGCTCAGGTGCAGAATGGCCTCCTTAGAGCAGGCTTGGGCAGAGAGGCAGTGGGAACTGTGATTGGAAAGGTAATTAGGATTGGACCCATGCATGGCCTTGGCTGAGAATCTTGGCTTTCATTCTGTGCACACTGAGGAGCTCCAGAGGCTTCTGAGCAGGGAAACAACAGGCTGGAAAGTGCTTTTCTAAGACAACTGTCTCATGAGTGAGGAGAAGGTTCCTGCTTCACAGTTTGACATTACAGTTCGAAGAAACAGGGATGTTTAGAGGAAGCACCAATTAATGGAGAAAGGAGAGGAGCTCATCTTTGTCTTGACTGGGTTGGAAAGGGCAGGTGGCTATCTTGAGCAGGCAGTTACAGTTACGAGGCTGGAGGTAAAAGCATGAAATGTGGGGTTTTAATTTAATTTTTAAATTATATTTTATTGATTATGCTGTTACAGTTGTCCTAATTTTTCTGCCTTTGCTTCTCTCCACCTGGTACTTCCCTTCCCTCCAGCAATCCTCGTCCTTAGTTCATTTCCATGGGTTGTGCATGTAAGTTTTTTGGTTTCTTCCTTTCCTATACTGTTCTTAACATCCCTCTGTCGATTTTGTACCTACCAATTATGTTTCTTAATTTCTGCATCTTTTCCTCCATTCTCCCCCTTCTCCCTCCCAGCTGCTAATGCTCTGAATCTAATCTCCATACCTATAATTCTATTTCAGTTCTGGTTGTTTGCTTAGTTTGCTTTTGCTTTTGTTGTTTAGATTAGTTGTTGATAGGTGTGAGTTTGTTGCCATTTTACTGTTCATAGTTTTGATCTTCTTTTTCTTAAATAAGCCCCTTTAAAATTTCATGTAATAATGGCTTAGTGATGATGAATTCCTTTAGCTTTACCTTGTCTGGGAAGCATTTTATCTGCCCTTCCATTCTAAATGATAGCTTTGCTGGATAGAGTAATTTAAATTGTAGGTCCTTGCTTTTCATCAATTTGAATATTTCTTACCAGCCCCTTCTTGCTTGCAAAGTTTCTTTTGAGAAATCAGCCAGTAGTCTTAGAGGGACTCTTCTGTAGTAGCTATCTGCTTTTCTCTTGCCTCTTTGAAGATTCTCTCTTTATCTTTAACGTTTGGCATTTTAATCATGATGTGCCTTGGTGTGGTCCTCCTTGGGTCTGACTTGTTTGGGACTCTGTGGTCCCTGGGCTTGTTTGTCTATTTTCTTAACCAAATTAGGAAAGTTTCATTATTTTTTCAAATAAGTTTTCAATTTCTTGTTCTTCCTCTTCTCCTTCTGGTGCCCCTGTGATTCTAATGTTGGTATGTTTGAAGTTGTCCCAGAGGTTCCTAAGACTCTCCTCATTTTTGGCATTCTTGTTTCTTCTTTCTATTCTGGTTGAATGCTTATTTCTTCCTTTTGTTCCAAATCATTGATTTGAATCCTGGTTTCCTTCCCTTCACTGTTGATTTTCTCTGTATTTTTTTTTATTTCACTTTGTGTAACCTTCTTTTGTTTCTTCTTTCATTCCTTCCTTCCTTCCTTCATTTGCAGTACTCTGTAAGTTCTCTGAGCATCCTTTTCACCAGTGTTTTGAACTCTAATATTTGATAGGCTGGCTATCTCTATTTCATTTAGTTCTTTTTCTGGCATTTAAAAAAAAGATTTTTTTTATTATTTCCAGAGAGAGGGGAAGGGGGAAAGGCAGAGAGAGACATCAGTGTAAGGTTGCCTTTCACCTGCCTCCAGCTATGGACCCAGCTGGAGATCTGGCTTGCAACCTGGTTATGTGCCCTGGCTGGGAATTGAACCGGTGACCCCTGGGTTCACAGGCTGGAGCTCTATCCACTGAGCCACCAGCCAGGGCTTTTTCTGGCATTTTTATATGTTCTTTCATTTGGGCCATACTTCTTAGTCTCTTCAGTTTGGCAGTGTTCCTGTGTTTATTTCTGCGTATGAGGTAGAGTTGCTTTTACTCTTTGTCTTAATGGTGTGGTCTATTTGGCAAAGGCACCTGTAAATTGTGTGAGTGGAGTTTTAGCTAATTGCCAGGTGGGGCCACCACTTCATTGCTTTGTGGCTGTTTGTGATGAGGGGCTCAGAGAGGGGACAGTGCTGCTGCCTGACGATTTGCCCAGCACTCACCCCATTTCCAGTCACTTCACCCACTTCCTGTATGTAATTCATGCTCTTTCAGCTATTGTCCTTGGGTCTGTGTACATTTTTAGACCATGGGGGCTTTATGCATAAGGGACAAAAATCCAGCAGTTTCTTCCACTACCCCAATCCTCACTGGTTTTTATAGCCAGAGGTAACTGGGTTCTGTCTTTTCTGTACTGGAACCCTGGGGTGTGTGGTCTGGCCTAACCCTGGGATCACTTACTCCCAGGGTATCCCTCCCAATTTTTATCCACCACATGTAAATTTGTGACCATCTGTTCTGCCACTGCCACTTGTCAGCCACACTGCTTCCCTTTCCCATTTCCAAGACTCCACCCTTCCTCCCTGTCAGCATTAATGTGGCTTGTTTAAATCCTTAATTGTTGGACTTCCTAATAGCTTGACTTTCTGATGGCTATTCAGTTTTAATAACTGGTTGTAATTCCTCCTATGGTTACATAAGGAGGTAAGGCATGTCTACCTACATGTCCATCTTGACCAGAAATGATTAAATATGAGTTTGTAAAGCTGGTAGTAAATAAGATCTCTCAGTAGAAGAATAAGGAGCAAGAAGGACCAAATCTTGTGTACCTGACATATTTGGGGATCAGGAAGAAAAACCATGAAAGCAGAGAGTTAAATGATGTCTGACATGTAATGATTTTTTGCACTTATTAAAAATACCCCCTTGAATATGATTAACTGTTTAATATGCTCATTTTTTATTTACCCAGTGACATTCCCCCCACCAATTGCCTCCAAGATATTCTCACTAAGCTATTTGCACCCTAAAAACCTTGCAGAGCCCCAAACTTTATTATATTTCCCTGTCAGGGGAAGGAAGTCTCCTGTCTATATATGGCTGTGCTTTCCCATGGGGTCAGCCTTAGGGTCAGCCTTAGAATTAATCTTATTTCTGGAACACTGGACTCCTGAGATAACTGACTTAGCTACTTTGAACAGGCTGATGTCATCCCCTATGTAACCCTTTGGCATAGAGCATCCTTTGTATATAAGATTGCCCTTGCCATAAGGTCTGCACACACTGCTGTTATGGGAGAGTGGAAAAACCATCATGGAAATGCTAGCATTCTCCAACACCTGGCCACTGCTGAAGCAGGAGATTGGATGTGGAAATGCCTGTACTCTCTGCGGTTGTTACCTTGCCACTGCCAATAAGGAATATAAAATCTCTCAAAGGCTCCATGCAAGTTCTTCTTCACCACCGGACCAGAGCCTTCCCCACTGTCTTAGAATTTGGTGGTCTTAGAACTGATGAAATTCGACCTGATATTTCCAAATTGAGCTTGGCTTTTCAACTTTCAAACTTGTCTTGTGTTCTGTGTCATCTGTTTCTAGTGACAATATTCCACATTTTAGACTCAAAACCCTTGATTCCCCTGTGTATTTCACTAGCTTCCAAAGCCCAGAAGGTTGATCCTTTGTACAACTTGTAAGTGCCTCATCACCCACACCCCTTTGCTTGAGTTCAGGCCCCTAGTACCTCTACTTGGGAATGTCGCAATTTATCTTCTCAAGTTTTCGCTCTCATCCCTCCAATCCATCATACACACTGCCATTACCAGTTTCATCTTTTGGTATCTGATCTTTTGATTCACCTGACACTTTTAAAAACCTTGCACAGCTTCAATTTGCTGACAACAGTGATTTCATACCTGGTCCCCTGAATGAAATCTTGTCTAGAAACTCCAGCATGTCAACTAGATAAAAGCATGCCATTCTGGTCACACCAGGGGAGTATTCTGGATCATTGCCCATCTGTCTTCACAACACCCAGAACTCAGCAGAAGAGGTTTGGAGTTGAATAAATGCCAACTTCTGGGTCTGAAATGTTTTCCCAATTTGCTTTTTGTATCTTATTTCCCATTAATGCTAATAATGTCCCCTATAGCCGAATCAAAGGAGACTGTTATTTTCATACATTCACTCTGCTTCCTCACTTTGTGTCCTTTGTGCATTTGAATAGTATTCTCTTCTGTTCAGAATGTCTTCCCTTCTTCTGCATGTGTATACATCCTGCCTTTTAAGACCTACCTCAAAAGCTTCCTCAGTGGCGAGCTCCCTCCTTAATTCATTCCCTTATTGCTAAGCAATTTTCTTTATCCTGTCTCTCCCATTGTTCATTAGCTGGATCATTTATAGACATGGATCCTTTCTATTTCTTATTAGGATTATTTAATATTGGCTTTTTCTCCTCTTGTTGAGGGTAAAGTCCTTGACATTAGAATAATTGATTGATTTTCCCTTATGTTCTTTCTCAGGGGATGGGACACACCTTGAGCTTGTTGCTAACCTTATTTGTTGAATGAGCATCAACTTTGAGGGCATCTTGAAGGAAAGGATAAAGGCTTCATCATTATTATGAATTTCCTATAATGTGTCAGGCAGGACAGGGCTTACAGTAGTACAGCCCATATTGAGTATATAAAGGTGGCAGACATTTCATTTTAATTTGTAGCTGTAATATGTCTTCTTACATTAGTGGCTGCCTTTTGGAATCCACTAATGGGAGGTCCTCTGGAGAGCTATAAAAGAATAATTTGTTCATTCAGTGTGACGGTGAGAGGAACGATACTGGCATCACCATTTTGTTCATGATGTTCACAGGCTAATAGAGCTAAAATGCATTTCAGAAGTTAGAAGCAGAATTTTAAAATGCCCTTCTTTGTGATGACTCTTCCATCCTCAGTCATCTGTCCAAAAAGTATTCTGTGGCATGTTCCCTTTGAGGTCATTCACTACATGTTACTGTCTTTAGGGCAGACCTTCTGAAGGGGTCTGGAAAGAATCTAAACTAATGGTTTGGAACTTTTATAGTTATGCAGCTCTAGTGAGGTGTATAAATGGTTTGGGTTGAAAGAGCCCAGAGGACTGTGGCAATAAGCTTCTGGTAAGGGCAGTGGGAAGTCTGAGGAATAAATTAAAGCACCAGATGCCCTGTATACTGCTCAACTTCTCAGCATGAGTCAGTCCCAACTTCCCAGCTTGGGTCACAAGTTTATCTTCTCTAAGGGCTGTGAAAGCAGTCACAGTGACAGAGGATGATGGATGTAGTTGTCTTGAGGAAGGGTGTGCGTGGAAGTTCTGATGGGGTCTTGAAATTCCCCAGGAAGTTTCAAGAATTTCTTGTAGTCTAGTCAGAAAAAAAAGGGGGGCGGGGGGAGGGAGGTTTCGCATAAATCTTTTGACATAATTGTATACATTTCAGTATCATACAGAAAAGGCTTGATTATAAGTGTGGAAATAATGAGGGGGAAGATTTTTGTGATCATCACTTTGGAAAATTGAAAAGAAAGCATATAATTACTTAATTTGGAAGTTTAATTAAATACAAGTTACAGTCCTTCATTTATATACTTTTCTCTTAAAGGCTAAAATTTCTTAAAGCACACACTTAGAGGTGTGCCTGTTTTAACCTGTTCCTCATTTCTCTTGCAGTTGGAGTTGCCTGGAGTTTCTCATTGATAAGAAAACCAGGTATTTTCAATAATAACTCACTATTTTATGAAAATAAAACTAATGCACATATTTTCTGCATTAGTATTTGCGTATTGTAGTGTCATTTCTTTAGTTACAATATTCACAGTAATCATATATTAAATGTTATCTTATTCATAGATATTACCATCTAAGAATGCTTAAGAAGACCTAGGATGCAAAATAACTGAATCTTGGTTTGATATAGAATTCAAACCTTGGTATTTCACATAGAAAGAAATTACAATGTTTCCCTTAAACATTGAACATACAATATAAACCGGGGGTTGAGGACATTGTTTACAAGTTTCACTGCTTGACTTAATTTAACTTAGCTTAGCTAAGCCAGCTAACTTCCCTGTACCTGAGTTCCTCATCTAAAAATGGTAATAATGACAGAATATGTCTATATTAGCCAGCTTTTACTGCAATAATGCTTTATGAGGGAGGACGTCCTCCCCTCCAAAAAAACCCTAACTGGAATTGTCTTTTGCATGGTGGGCCCACACCCACTGTAGGACAGGCTTCCCCACTAGGTGAGTGTTCTAGGAGCCAATCCGTATCAGTGTACCAGCTGGCGTTGGTGAGAGGCTGCATTCATATTCAGGGAATATATTTTTAAAGACTCTTTCAGTGCATTTGCTCATTTCACAATGGGTGATTTACAAGCATACCTGCCCACACCACACTGAGTGTTCAGCAGTTTTTGACCAAAAATGGCATGACCCACAATCCCCACCCTCCTTATTCACCCAATATTGCCCCAAGGAACTTTTTTTTTTGTTTGTTTCTCTGGATGAAAAATGTCCTCAAAGAAAAATGTTTTGCTAATGTGGAAGAGGTGAAATAAAAAATGGCACAGGTACTAAAAGGCATTAAAATTGTGGAGTTCAAAAACTGTTTTCAGCAGTGGAAAAAAATGTCTCAATAGGTGTATCGCACCAAATGGAGAGTGCTTTGAAGGGACCTGAAGTTTAAACATGTGAGAATAAATATACAATTTTTTATAAATAAATTCCATTTTGGGGGCCCACCTCATGTAAACAGCTCCCTTCATATCTCAGTGGCTTATAATCATAAATATTTTTTCTTTCTTTCTTTCTTTTTAGGATTTTATTTATTATTTTTAGAGAGAGGGGAAGAGAGAGAGGCAGAGAGGGAGAGAGACATTCATGTTTAGTTGCCTTTCACCTGTCTCCAGCTACGGACCTGGCTGGAGACCTGGCTTGCAACTGGTTATGTGCCCTGGCTGGGGAATTGAACCAGCCACCTTTGGGCTCTCAAGCCGGCGCCTTATCCACTGTGCCACCAGCCAGGTATTTTTTTTTTTCTTTTTTCTTAAGGGTCTATAGGTCAACTGTGGCAGCTCTGTTTAAGGCTGAGCATTGGGGTTAGAATCTGCTACAGGCACCAGGCTGAAAGAAAAGAGGTTCCCTGAAGGGAATGTTGGAAACACAAGAGAAGCAACCAGGTCATTTATTGTTCCTAGTCAGAGCCTCTGCTTACCTTATATACATTCACATTTCACTGGTCAAACAAGTAGTATGGTCCAGTTCAACACTGCGGGGGTGTGTGTGTGAGTAATTATATTTTCCCATAGAAAGAGGAAGGCAGAGTAAGAAGTTGCTGAACATAATATCTATTTCACTATTTTATGGTTGCTGTGAGTGATAATTGATATAATACATGTATACTCTAAGCATATTTGCTTGTCACATAATAAAAGATCAATATGCAGTCATTTTTATTTCTTATACAAAATGGTGCCATAAATTAAAGAGAGCAAAAAAACAAAAAAACAAATGAAAAAAATAACAAAGGAACTTCTGGGAACTCCAACCTTACTGAGATTCATGTTCCAACTAGCCCTGAGTTTCTCTTTTATTGCTCTACTTCTTCCACTCTTGTGGTAGAACCTGAAAGACTGTCAGCAATGTGGGAACAGAGGGGAGAAATTTCTATTTCTCTCTTCCTCATTCGGGCTGGTGCTCAGTTGACACTTGATTGCTACTTCTGTAATGGTCCAAAAGTGTTTCAAATTCCATTTTCTTGAGGTCTATGGCAGTGAGTTGTGAGTCTTGGGACATTCATAACTTTTGTTAATACCTGCCCCCTGCCTCTCTCTCTTTCTTTCTTCCTCCTCCCCTTTCTTTATTTCCTTCTTTCCCTCTCTCTGTCCTTCCTTCCATCCTCCCTTCTTTCTTTTTCCTATCTTTTCTTTTTATAAGTAAAAGGGGACTTTTATCAGGTGGATGAATTAGATTTCAGTGCTTACTATAACCATTGACTCTTACAGTGAATTGGCCTTGGAGTCTTGGAAGCTAATGCTGCAATATGGTTTGGGACGTAAGATGTTTATTAAATATTGAGAAAAAGAACTCAACTTGTGGTATAGGTCTGATGAAGCCTTGACCAACCAGGCATGAATTCAAGCTAGAATAGCTTTTCAGAACCCTTTGGAGTTGGGTCAAGATAACCAATCCTTCAAATTTCAGCCTAGATGAATCATTTGATGTGGACTGCCCCAAGAAAGGATCTGTCATGGGCTTGGGGACTCCATGGCTGAGGTAGACCCTGAAGGAGCTGGTAGATGGAGTATGTATGCAGAATACACACCCTACAGCAGAACAGCAGGCCCTATACAAGGAGGGATTTGTATGACATCTCCATTTTAACCACGAGAACCTAACTCATTGTATACACTTAATACATGCTGATCGTTATTATTATTGCTGGCTATCGTTGCTATTTATGTTTATGTACAGTTTTGCTATCTCAGCTCTTTTTTGACTCCCCTGACACTTCCAAATAGGCTTTTCCCCCTTGGCTGGACATAAATTCTAAGAGAGCTGGTTTCTACTTTGAGGGCCAGGATAGTAGCAAGACCCATTAGGTCCCCTTGGCTTTGAGACTTTGAGGACAGTCTGGCTCCTATGTTCACTCTTGAGTTTCCAAATTAGTTCACCTAATTTCAAGGAGGGTATGGAGAAGATTTTAGCAGAACACCAATATCCGTTAAAGTTAGATCTGTGTCCAAAGTCTATTAAGAATGAAAACATAAACTCTCTAAGATATGTTTCTAGCATTCCTGGAAGGAGTCGAAATATTTAGGAAACTGGACTCATTGTCCTATAGAATAATGAACTATTGGAAGAGAAGAAAAACACAAATTAGCAGGCCTATCTTCCTCCTGTTATAATTGAGGAAACTAAGGCATGGGAGCCATGAGCCATGATATGTTCAAAGTCATACAACTCTTTATTGGCAAGAACTGGGGTAAATGCCAGACTCAGGCCAGTGGTTTTCCATGCTGTCACACAGTGTTTGGATAGCATCAAGGTTTAAAAATTTCAGTGGGAGTTGGACAACCTGCATCAAATCCTGGCTTTCACTCTTATAAGCGAGTTATAGGTGTGACTTAATTTCAATTTCCATATTTTTCAGAGGTCACTTTATAGGTTAATTGTGAGCATCAATTAGAAATGAGTAAAGAGAGCCTTTCTACTATGATGATGATTTCATTCACAAATTTATATTGTTCATTTAGGAAGACACACTAGGTGTCTATGGTAATAGATGCCTGTCATCTATTACCATAACAAGGAAGGGTGACAACAATGCAAAATTAATGATGCAGTGGCCTGTGTTAGAAAAAGTTAGTGGAGACCTATATGGTTTGTGGACTATATTTTCAGTGGTATAAAGTCAAACATTTATGGCTCCTGAGTTGAGGATCAGATTTTGGTAAGCCAGCCATTTCTACTGATCTTTGCTGGATTCATTCACATGCCTTAATGTCAGCTAGCTGTTGGCTAATCCAGGATGACCTTTGCCAGGTCAATTGCAAATATTCAGCTCTGCTCCACATGCTTCTCATCTGTTAGGAGGGTAGCTTGGGCTTACTGTCATGGTGGTGACAGAAGCTCAAGAGAGCAACTACAGACACTCAAGTCACCTTAAAACCTAGGCTTGAATTTGGTACACCATCATTTCAGTTCTTTATGTTGGCTGAAACAAGTCATATAGTCATTCCCAGAGTCAGAGGAGAAAGGCACTACAAAAGTACTGGTAGAACTAAATGGGGTTGAAGGGGAGGGTCACACCTGTTGATGGGAAGAGCTCAAAAGTCACATGGTAATAGGTATAAATATAGAAAGGGGTGGAGGTTATTAATGAAATCATACTAGCAATAGGAGACACTTTATAATAAGCCTCATTGACTCCACTGGATACAGAGTCCATGATGACTCTATTCCATGCTGAATTCTGCTTATGAAGGAAGAATCTTTATAGTGAGATTCCCTTATACATGAGTGAAATAATCCTTTCCTCATCATTGACCAGGGCTAACACCCTACATCAAAGGATCAGTTCCTCCTGCTTTTGCTTCCTTTTCCCACTGCCATAGGAACATAGTTCTACATCTATAAAGAGCCGTTACAATCTCTTTACTTTTATAGGAACTTAGACTCCTATAGGGTTTTGGAAATTGCCTAAAGTTAGTTACCTGGGAAACATCCAAGACTGACATGTGGTTCTGATCATTGAACTCAGGTTCTCTCCACTGCTTCATCCTGTCTAAGTTTTCTGTCCAGCCTCTCCTTATTTGTAGGAGTTTGAGGGAATATCAGACTTCCGTTGCCTGCTACTCCAACATTATCTTTTATGTTATTTATTTATTTAAAAATAATTTATAGGGGTGACACAAGTTAAATAAAATTACATAGGTTTTATTTTGGAGAAGTGCCTATTCAGGTCTGTTGTACATTTCTTTTTAACTTTTCCTATATTTTAAATTCAATTTAATTATTTATTTTAAATTTAATTTAATCTTGTTATTGTTGCATTACACCTATCCCCTTTCTCTTCCCCCCTGTCCCCTTCCCCACCTGCCCATTCCCCACCAAAGTCAATCCCACTTATCCATGTCCATGGTTCTTCCATGCTAGTTCCTGGACTAAACTGCTCCCTTTCTTTGCCTCATCCTCCCCACTACCCCCTCCCCCCACTGCCTCCCCTCCGTCTACCAAAGGTCTTTTCATTGTATTTATGTATCGGGCTCCGTTTTGCTTGTTTGTTTTGTTCATTGTTGTTCTGTAATGAGTGAGATCATATGGTATTTGTCTTTCACTCACTGGCTTATTTCACTAAGCATAATACTTTCCAGTTCCATCCATGTTGTTGTAAAGGGTAGGAGTTCTTTCTTTCTGCTGTGTAGTATTCCATTGTGTAAATCTACCAAAGGTTTTTTATCCAATCATCCACTGATGAGCACTTAGGCTATTTCCATCACTTGGCTATTGTAAATAGTGCTGCTATGAATATAGGGGTACATAGGTTCTTCTGAATTGGTGTTTCAGGGTTCTTTGGGTATAATCCTAGTAGTGGAATTGCTGGATCAAAAGGCAATTCCATTTTTAGTTTTTTAAGGAAACTCCATACTGTTTTCCATAGTGGCTGCAATAACCTGCATTCCTACCAACAGTGCACCAGGGTTCCTTTTTTCACCACATCCTCACCAACACTTGTGTTTGTTGATTTGTTGATGATTGCCATTCTGACAGGTGTGAGATGGTATCTTATCGTGGTTTTAATTTGTATCTCTCTGATGGCTAGTGATGTTGAACATTCTTTTATATGCCTTTGGGCCCTTTGTACGTCTCCCTCAGTGAGTTGTCTGTTCAGGTCCTTTGCCCATTTTTTAACTGGGCTGTCTGTCTCCCTGGGGTTGAGTCCCATAAGTTCTTTATGTATTTTAGATATCAAACCAATAACAACTAGTGAAATTGAAGAAGTAATCCAAAATCTCCCAAAGCACAAGAGCCCCAAACCAGATGGCTACTCAGGTGAATTCTACAAAACATTCTCAAGATTCCTTTAACTATTCAGTGTCTTTTGTGGTTCTAGAAAAATTTTTGAAATAATTGTTTTTGTTCAGTGAAATGTGCCACTGGTACCTTGAAGGGAATTGTATTGAATCTATAGATTACTCTGGATAACATCAACATTTTAATGATGCTAATTCTTCCTGTCCATGAACATGGCATATGCTTCCACTTATTTGTATCTTCTTTTATTTCTTTCTTCACTGTCTTATAATTTTCCAAGTACAGTTCTTTTACGTCATTGATTATATTTATTCCTAGGTATTTTAATTTTCTGATGCAATTGTAAATAGGATTGTTTTCATAGTTTCCCTTTCTGATAGTTCATTATTGGTTTATAAAAATACAACTAATTTCTGGTTATTTATTTAAATCCTGCTATATCATGCCATTCACAAATAATGACAGCTTTACTTCTTCCTTTCTAATTTGAACACATTTGAAATTTTTTTTTGTTTGATTGCTATGGCTAGGACTTCTAGTACTATGTTGAATAAGAGTGGTCAAAGCTGACATTCTTGTCTTGTTCATGATCCTAAGGGAAATGATTTTAGTTTTTACCTACTGAGTATGATGTTGGCTGTGCATTTGTCACATAGGGCTTTTAGTATATTGAGTTATATCCCCTCTATTTCCACATTGCTGAAAGTTTTTTTTATTATCATAAATGGATGCTAGATTTATCAAATGATTTTTATGTATCTATTGATAGGATCATGTGATTTTTATCCTTCATTTTGTTTATGTGGTGTATCACATTTATTGATTTGCAGATATTATTCCAACCTTGCATTCCTGGAATAAATGACACTTGTGATCATGGTGTATAATCTTTTCAATGTATTGCTAAATCCTGTTTGCTAATATTTTGTTGAAGGTTTTAGCATCTATATTCATTAAAGATATTGGTCTATAATTTTCATTTTTTGTGGTCTCTTTGTCTGGTTTTAGAATTAGGATAATGCTGGGTTTGTAAAATGAGCTTGGGAGTCTTCCCTCTTCTTGAACTTTTTGGAATAGTTTGAGAAAAATGGGTGTTAGTTCCCTGAATGCTTGGTAAAATTCACTTGTGAAGCCATGCAATCCAGGACTTTTGTTTGCTAGGAGTTTTTAGTTTATTGCTTCAATTTCTCTAGTTGTCATCTGTCTGTCCAGATTCTTTGATTCTTCCTAAATCAGTTTTGGAAAATTGTATCCATTTCATCCAGATTGTCCAGTTTGTTGCTATATGTATAGTGTCCATAATATTTTCTTATAGTCCTATGTATTTCTGTGGTATGAGTTGTTACTTCTCCTCTTTAATTTCTGATTTTATTTCTTTGGTTCCTTTCTTTCTTTTTTCTTGGCAAGTCTGATTAAAGGTTTGTCAGTCTTTTAAAAAATTGTTTTAACTGTATTGATTTCAGAGACCAAGAGGAAAGGGGAGGGAGAGAGAGGGAAAGATAAAGAGAAATTAATTTGTTGTTCTACTTATTTATGCATTCATTTGTTGCTTCTTTTATGTGCCTTGACCAGGAATTGAACCTCCAATCTTGGCATATCGGAACTATGCTCTAACCAACTTAGCTACCTGGCTAGGGCTAATGGTTGTATTTGTTGTTTATCTTTTTAAATAACCAGCTCTTGATTTCATTGATCTTTTCTTTTTTTCTTCAGACCCTATTTTGTTTATTTCTCTTTTGATCTTTGTTATTTCCTTTCTTATACTCACTTTGGACTTCACTGTTTTTTTCTTGTTCCTTTTAATGTAAAGTTATACTGTTTATTTGAGATTTTTCTTCTTTCTTCAGGTAGGACTGTATTGCTATGAATTTTCCTCATAGGATGGTTTTCACTGTGTCTCATCAACATTACCATTGAGTTCTTTAAATTTGGACAGCTTTGCTCTTTAAGTCACTTATAAGGAAATGAGCCAGGAAGGAATCATTCTATTTGATTGTAACTATCATAGTTATCAATAAATATTTTAGCACAGAACGGGAATAACGCAGTGTGTGTATAATAAAAAATGTTGGTTGATTGATAAAATAGAAGTTAAGGGTAAAAGAAATATTCTAGACTCAAGTGCTTCTTCATTTTTAAGATAGGCATGAATATCCTTGGAATCTTATTAAAATAAAGGTTCTGACTTAGTAGGTCTGAGGCAGAGCCTAAAGCTGTGCATTTCTATCAAATGCCTATGTGATGTTAATGCTACTGGTCTAGGAAACCCTTTGAGTAGCAAAGTATAAAACATTTTCTTTTTCTTTTTTTTTTAAATTTTATTGTTGTTGTATTACATCCATCCCTTTTTTGCTCCCCTCTGTCCCCCTCCCCACCCACCCATTTTCCCCAAAGTCAATCCCACCTGTTGTCCATGTCCATGGTTCCTTTATACTAGGTTCTTGTCTAAGCTGCTCCCCTTTCTTGCCTCTGCCTCCCCCCTCCCCCAAACCCCTTTCCCCCTGACCACTGAAGGCCTATTCCTTGTATTCATATACTTGGTTCTGTTTTGCTTGTTGTTAGTTTTGCTCATTATTGTCCCGTAATGGGTGAGATCATATGATATTTGTCCTTCACTGGCTGGCTTATTTCACTAAGCATAATACTCTCCAGTTCCATCCATGTTGTTGCAAAGGGTACAAGTTCCT
>PVIW01010215.1:0-45866 GCA_004026585.1 Noctilio leporinus
TCCTTCCTTCCTTCCTTCCTTCCTTCCTTCCTTCCTTCCTTCCTTCCTTCCTTCCTTCCTTCCTTCTTTCTTTCTTTCTTTCTTTCTTTCTTTCTTTCTTTCTTTCTTTCTTTCTTTCTTTCTTCCTTTCCTTCCTTCCTTCCTTCCCTCCTTCCTTCCTTCCTTCCTTCCTTCCTCCCTTCCTCCCTTCCTTTCTCCTTCCTTCCTCTGGAGACCAGTGTCACCAACCAAGAACTATGTTGAGTTTTAATGCCTTCTTTCTCCATTTATTAGGGCATGATAGTAGTTCTGATGGAATTCTTTTGGTACAGTCTGGTAAATATGTGGTGATGATGACATTGTGGGGGTGGAGAAATGGATACAGGCATCTCTTACCAGAACACGAATAAGAAAGGTCAGAGAGCAGTTGTTATAGAGTTTATCCTCTTAAGACAATGTTGGCCACTGGTTCTTTTGCTGTGGGATTGTGTTTATTTTGCACCTTTCTATAAGAGAAGCATTAAGAAAAGTAAAAGCTAATGGCTAGCCTCCTGTTTGCCTCTAATGCCAATTGGAGAAGAGAGTTAGTGACTTTGTATTTTCTTCCCTGCCCCAATTATAAGCCTCATCTCATCTTCTCATATTTGACAAAATGTGTTCTCTCTCCCTTGGCATCTCTTCTTAGTGTCTAATGCAACATTAATTTAATGTTTATAAACCTAGCCTATGAATGTGGGCCTACCCGAGGCCATAGGAAAAGGAAACAGAAGTATTTCTCCTGGCTCAGGAGAAATAAAAAAGGACATGAGTTTTCAAAAGGGAAGATGAAAATTTAGAAGAACAAACATCCTATTGTTGCCCCAGGCTCAGGAGAAACAAAAACAATTCTATTTTTGCTCCTAAATGATGACCAATCCTGCTTGGCAAATAGTTTCAAATGAGAAAGAGTCTACAATTAGGGAGAGGAAGAAGGAATTAAGGTGACACTTTATCTTTCTAATTGGAATATGACACAGATAAGGATGGTCATCTGTCCTCAGAGATAGGGAGAAAAAAGGTTATGGCAGATCCAACAGGTATAGCTAAAGGAAAGAAAGGGGAAAAGTTGTTTAGAATTTCCAAATAAGCAGAGTATGTTTATTGACTTTGGTAAAAGCAGAGCAGCAGCCCAGAGATACTCATTTGAAGTTCATGTGAAAATATGGAACTCATGGAAAGAGCTCATGTCTTATGGTGTCATTTTGATGGACCAGTCCTAGGTCTGGCTGCTCGAAATATGATAAGGGACAATTGCTGCACAATAGAGCTCTTGTCTCATAAAGCTGTTGGAGAAGCAACAGGACTGAGCACTCCCACGACGCAGGCTTTGGTCTAAGTGGGTAGATGTTAAAATAAATGTTGCTCTTTGGGTTTAAAGGATAACTCGAGAGCTTACTATACAAAACCAGGACGAGTCCGTGAAGCTTGTAACCTTCTTTCCAGAGCCTAGAAGTCACACATATGAGGCTTTAAGTTTATTCTAAACTCTTCAGGCTGTGATGGACAATAATGTAGTTTCTGTTTTTTGCTTGCTAGATTGCCTGTCTGTGTTTATTTGTGGGTTGCAGCTAACTGATCACACACCATATCTGTTCCCTTGCGGTAGACCAGCACTATTTGCTTTGTTATTTTCCTGGAGGTTGTTTGTAAAGTGTTTCCAGACGTCAAACAAATGGGTTATTCCAAGCACTCTTGTTTTCTAAGCATTGAGTGCACCTCCTCTATTGACTTGGACTGAAACTATGATGTGTTGATTTAGGTGGCTAAAGTATTTAGATGGAAGATAAATAGGTGGATGGGTAGATAAAGATATTTAGATCAACTTATTTTAAAAATCGTTTGTTTATGGAAGCCCTGAAAATTCATTCTAGGGTCATACTTTAGAATAGAGGGGCAAAAAGGATAATGAGTACAGAAGAACATGAAAGACAGAAAGAAAGAGGCATAGACCAAGAAACCGAGTGAAAGTCAGTTCAAGTGGGTGACTATAACCTCTGGCAAGAGATCAGAAAAACAAGTTCAACCCAGAGTCAATTTAACTTTATTGGACCACACTGTCTCAGGCAATTAGAAAAATATTTGTAAAACATCAGATGAGAAAAAAGAACGCGGAGCCCAATAATACAAAACAATGTTTATAAGAGAGAAATCATGAAGTAGGAAGAGTAAACACAATTATTCTATCAGCACCTCCTGTTCTTCTCAAGATTGCTTCACTTACATGTAGAGAACTCATCCAAACAAATAACCGAAGTAGTTTGTAGCATATTCCTACCCCCAAAGTTGTTAGTTTAAAGATTAAAAAAAAAACACAATTTTTAATTTTGTGGAATTAGAGATAATTTTATACTAGATTCCATGGGATTATTGATTATTTTCAGGCCAACTAATAGCACCACACCAAAAGGAAAGGAAAGATTGTCTCCAAAGCTCCTATTTGCTCTTGCTTTCCATTTAAATGGAATACAAATCAACAGCACACACAAGTGATAGTCTCAAAGTTGATACTATAATTCCAGGTTTATCTGGAGAAGAGAATGCATTTCAGCTCTTTATCCAAATGGGCTTTCAAGGTGCTTCATAGTTCATGTCCACTTAATTCAACTCAGTGTGGTATCAGATAGTTTAGCTGTTTTCACCTAGTCTTACAAATTGTAATGTCTGAGTATCTCACAAAGCTAGAAAGTATGACAACACTGTAATTTTACCACCTTCTATCCAACTCAACACCACACACACACAATTCATAGTCTGTTCCTAGTTTATGTTCAATAAATAGTGGTTCTGCCTATATTCCTCCTCCAAATTCTTCTTTTTCACCAGGCCTTACTCTTTTTACAGAACTGTCTTTGTTATTACCTATCTTTTTTCTTTATCTAATCCCTCCTAATTGCCAAATTATGTACATGCAATTGGGAAAAAAAACAACAACAACAAAAAAAAAAACTAGTCATATAGTTTTCTTCTTGGATCACAAGAAACATACTCTCTATGTAAAAACAACGTGAGGTTAACGGAGGTCTTCACTCCTGCCACAGACATTCCAGCTCATATGCCAACCCTTAAATCAGTTCTCTGGAAAAGCAATATTCATCAAACTCCATGCCAAGTTCTCTTTATTTCAGAAAATAACCATTATGAAATACACGTGAAAATATTTTTCAGATATTGTGAATCTCAGAGAACTATTAGGTAATAAAATTCAGATTTCTAATATTTCTAATACTACATATTGTTGAATATTTCTAATCTGGGACTCCATTTGTAATCAGTATTATTCTTTGGAATCCAAAGAATCTTGTGACTTATTTTTCAGCCTCTTGAGTTTTTAAAAATGTTTTTAAACATGAGAGAACCATATTCTGTGTTTACTATAGTTAGTAGGCTAACAAAGGGATGGCTACATGCATATGTAGAGAAAATACTGGAGAACTAGAAGTACTGACTAGATGGTTAACTGACATGCATACATATGTGTGTATGTGTGTGCATGTATCCATGAGTGCATTTGTGTGTGTGTGTGACCATGTTTCCCTCTCTATTGTTCTACTTTAAATAGTTTTAGGATGTGATGTGTTTGTTATGCCCCCCAGTCAAAACAGTGGAACAGGAAGGCTTGCATGGGCATCTGGTCACTTTTTAAGTACTATTATTGAATCAGTGTTCTTGGAAGAGACTGATGTGGTAAAACATTTCTGTTAATTTCCCCCTGAAAAATGTCACATTGGGTAATGTTCTGTGGGTGGTCATGTAATGAGACACTGGTGTCTGTCTATGACACATACTGTATATGAAAGGAGGCATAGATAAAGGTAACTGGAATTCCATCCCTCCCTGTGTTTATATGATGCTTATCACCATGATATCTACACATCCAGACTAGAAGCTTTACAACAAGTCAAATTTCCACCTCCATTCATTTGAAACCAATGGACGGTGAGTCTGGGCAGGCTCTCAAAGGGTTAATATGCACATATGCTCCTGGGTAGTCAGAGATGAAAATGGACTGACCCAAGTGGCAACAATTTCCCCATATCCAATAATGTAAGCAACTGCTTTAGTGAAATACCACTGGAAATGAATCTTCTATATTATAAACATATTCTAAGTGCATTTGCAGGCATCTAGCTATTTAAATTGTTTTTTACCTAAACCAGTGACTTTTGTAAAAATACAGCTATTCACAGCCCTAGTTTATTTTGAAGAGTGGTAGCATGGAAAATTTCAAAGGAAAATATTTAGCTATTTTTCCTGTAGGAGAAAGCAAGTATTATAGCAACTCTGTGTCTGTATGTGTTGTGCGTATGTATATAAACATATATACAATATACTACATATATTGCTTTTAATTTTAAAAAGCACATATTTCTGCTTTGTATGTATATATAACTTTTAATAAGACTAGCCCAAAGATGTTTCTTTTCCCTTGTTCCATGAAGGAGCTGGTACAATAGAGCTTTCTGATTAAGACCAAGTGTCACTAATGTCCAATTGGACTTTTTCACAAAGTCAAACTATAATAATAATGAGGCTTTTAGAACATCTGTATTTTCTTTGGGGGAGTCTTTCTCTTCCTTCCTCTTTCTAGCCTTTAACTTCCTGTGTTTTCTTTTTGTCTTGAACTGTAACCGGGACATTCTGGAACATAGATTTATTCATCTTGACCTCAGCTGTGATTAATCCACCCGAGACAAAGATCAACCTCTGGCAAACAGTGGTTCCTTCTCCCTATAGCAATAATGCAAATTCTCCTAGGTGTTTGCAGTGTCTGCTCTAGGTATGGCTGAGAAAAAAAATCCCAGAAGGCAAAGATGCAAGAATTGTCTGTGAGTGGCTTCACAAACATGTATTGGGTACCATTTATTTATGGGCACAGGCTAAGCAGTATTTTCTTTTCCAGTGTATGGTTGCCTTTCACCTGCCCCCAGCTAAGGATGTGGCTGGAGACCTGGCTTGCAACCCAGTTATTGTGCCCCGACTGGGGAATTGAACCAGTAGGCAGTATTTTAAATTAATGGACATTAATTTCACTGTACTCTGAAATGCAAATAAGGTTTAAGAGGAAGATGAATGGCTTACAGTCCACATTGGTAAGCCCTGCTCTTATTCCACAACCATATGGTATGGATGCAAAATTATAATTCTTTGGGAGGGAGGAGGCATTAGCATAGATTAATCAAATGCACTGGCAGCTAAGATGAATGAAACGTTAGTTAATACTAAAACCTCATTGAAACCATTAGTTCTGACCTTTTTATCAAAACTTTTACTCAGGCTGCTAACAATTAACAAAATTGATGAATCTGAGTTTCAGCCTTTTGCTTTTCGTCTGGTCATTTGTCAATCAGTAGCATTTATTAAGAATTCACTATATACAGAACATTGTGCAGACTTGGAGCCTCCAAACCCTATTAAGGGCAAACCATTGGAAGAACTACTAATAGCTTTTTTGAGACCAAGTTTTCACATTTGAAAGTAAGTTAGTTCAATGGCAAGAAACAAGTTTCTTTTTACAACAGGCTTTCTTAGAGTCTCTCATCTTCTAACACATTAATACCCAAAGGAGGGTTTTATATTCAGCATTTCCCTTTGTTACCCTTTGCTATTCAAGCACCAATTAATATATTCTGGAACCAGTGTTCCACAAATCTCAATAGGAGCTGTGGTCACTGCCTTCAGAAAAAGGTTAAAGTCTCTAATGTAGGATTATTGCAGAACTATAAATGTTTAGAGTATAGAAGGCCAGAGAGCACTTAACCCAGTGGCTCCCAAACCAAAGTGACTATTACATTTTCTTTGGCAGCTATTTAAAAAAAAATACAAGTTTCGAAGTCTTGCCTTCCCTTAGCTTTCTTGGTTTAGAATTTGGGTGGGAACAAGCAAAATCCTCGAAGTTCTATATTGATTCTAATGAATGGCCAGGTGTGGAAAACACTTTCCAGTTCAAATCAATCAATGCCCAGGTGAGGATGACATCCTTTTAAGGGACCTCTAAGCCCCATTGCCAAGGCACCACCGTTCCATGGCAGATGACTACTTCCTGGCCTCATTCCCCATGTGTCAGCGAAGTGCCTGAACCCACAGGTAGCCTATTCTGCAAAGATGACTCACACCAATTTAGTTCTCTCTCTCTCTCTCTCTGCAGTTTGCCCTACAAAATACAAAGACAATGAGTTCACTGGGCCCAGGCAACTGATGTTGTAGATGTGCAGGGAAAGTTCTTGAGAAATTGGAACTATGATGGTTTTTGAAATTCAAAGAGGCAGCAGCTAGGAAGAAACAAGCTATGAGGTTAAAAAATAAACAAACAAAACCAATAAGCTGACTATGTGGAGAGACTAAACCATCCCAGCATTTCTAAAACTGCGGTATACACACTCTATTTGATGCCTAATCAGTTGACCCTGGGGCTATACTCCAGGGAAGGACACAAACGCAGGCGTTTGTCGGTTGGTATCTTGGCATTACAATCCATGACCTTAATGATAAATAGGCTTCCAGAATTAATTAGGAAAAGTATTACCGTGTTAAAATGTTATTACTTTAAAGCTGTAGTCCAAATTATGTTTAAAGTCTCAGCACCTTCTACCCTTTGACTCCTTTATTCCTCCCAGCACAGTTGAGAGGTTAGGATTAGCAGGTGGCTCGTCTGCTGGGGAAGACGTGGAAGGCCAGAGACGTCAGCTGTTTTGCTCAAGGCTGCTAAGCGTTAGGGCTAGGAGTTAAACACAGCCCTTACTCCCTAGGTTACACTGTGAGTTGGGATTACTGTGTTTTTCAATAGGGAACTAGATGGGACACCCGCAAAATCAATGGTTTCATTAATCCATTTCCTGGATCCCGAAGTTTCTATTTTGCAAGAGCGAGTTGTTTTCTCATTCAAGTTGACACCATGGAAATATGCTACAGCAAACCATTGGGAACGGGCCCAAAGGTTATGCAAACCGCACCACAGGGATTGAGAGAATCTGAGGTGGTCGAATGATTAGAAATTTGTGTTTCACAAACGTGCTAAAGCTGGACATGCGTATTATTTAGTAAAAACGAACGCTTCGCATTCATAAACTAAAACACGGCATGAGATGCCGTGTTAAGCGCATTCCTGAAAAACTTCCAAAGACCATGTTTTCTCCTGAAGTGTATAAATAAATATTTATGTTGTACAGGAAGAAATGACTAAAGAATGCATGGCAAATATTTTTCAAATCACTCTCTCTCTCTCTTCCAAATGCTTCCCATCCGTGTCTCAAGGGAATTTATAGCTTAGTATAAAAGTCTCTATCTCCTTAAATGACTCGGAGGGAACCTTATTTGCTGGGTCTAACAGCAGAAGAAACAGATTTAGTGGGAAAACACCCGTGATGGCAGGAGCACTTCTAGGGTAGAAACTCTTTAAGAATGAAGGTGATAACCACCTGTATGGCCAAGTCCTGGGAAATACAAAACCAGGGAAGGGCATTTTAGGTGCAGCATCTAATAGCTGTTTGTTATGTTCTTATTCCCATTTCTAACTCGATTGTCTCTTCTGACCTCACTAATGTTGTCTAAAGTTGCAAGTCTAGAGCACGAAAAAAAGGGAAAAGTTTTACTTCTAGAAGCATTTTTCAGACCATATATATTTCTGTTCATTTGCATGTTTAGGTCAATGAAATCAAAGACCCTGAATCTTTTCTTTTCTTTTTTCTTTTTTTTTTGAGCAAAGGGTGCATTTTGCAGACATTCTGCATCGTAGGAATATTAAAAAAGAAGCAACAGAAAAGAGAGGGAATAGAAGTTCTTTGAGAGTCTATTTCACACATGCATTTGAATGATTCCAATGAATCGTGCCTAAATTTATCTATCACTACTAAAAAGCCAGGTGCTTTTGGAAACCTCTAGACTAAAGTGCCACATATAATCACAATTATACAATGTAAAAACGATCACTTAAGTAACATTACCGCTTAACCCTGGTAATTACCTGTACATGTATGTGGGCAAACAGGCAATTTCACAACGGAAGACAGCTCTGTTTGAAACTGTTTTTATGATGAAATTGTGGCAGTTGGAAAAAAAAAAACCCAAAAAAACCACCCACCCTAAACTAAAAAGGCATAGCTTTGATTGCTTGGCCTTCAAATAAACTTTCCAGAATGCTTTTCAAATTTGGCACAGAATAATGTTGCAAGCCAAACAATCAAAGACAACTTGCTGAAGAAAATGTGTGTTTTAAGTTGGTTCGAAACTTTAAACAGAAGATGTTTTAATTGAGAGGACGAGATGTGTGTGCAAGTGAAATCATGCTTGCCCCAGCTAATAACAGGGCTATACTAGCCAAATAAGGCCCGTTAGAATCCCTGCCTCCCAGAAAGCAGAGCTGGAACGAGACCACAGAGAGGGAGGGCCACGCGCCCAGCACGCTTCTCAGAGGTGCGACCATCCCCTTACACCTCACCCCCCACGGCCGATCCCCTGACACATGTAAAGGCTGAGGCGAGCTATAGGTTGTATAATCCATTTACCGAATTTAGTGAGTGAGGCAGGTATTTTTCAAGAAAAGAAAGAATCATAAGCTCACTGATTTAATGAAAAAGGAGTCAGATGGTTTGATTCGATTGGCCTTCACTTGGTTAGAGGGCCCAGTGTTGGCTGAGTTGCTAAATCCAGAGAGGTGGCAAGATGCAGCCTTCCTGACGCTCTACAGTGACTTCGGGTTCTAAATGCCACCTAGTCTTACTTATAACAGAAGACAAGCCAAAGGGTGGTACATTGATTAAGGCAAAAAATAAAAAATAAAATAAAATTAAACCTCGATGGTGATTATATCTAAAGAAAGGACTTATTCGGTAGAAAATAAATCAGGTTTTTCCCTGATTTCATTTGCTTTTCATAAATAACTTTCCTCTTAAAATCTGGCTCAAAATTTAATTCAGTGTGCTTTTGTCTTTGTTCTGAAACTGGTTGAAGAGATGGACTGTTCTACCTGTAGCTCTCAATAGAGATCAATGCACAGCATCAAGAAAAAGATATGATTTGTCTAAAAAATTAACTTTTTCCTTATATGTACCTTTGCCCTCTGGTCTATCACTGTACTGCTCGTTTCTTAGAATTGCTCAGCTAAAACTTGCATGATAACCTGTATTTATTTTAATGAGAATATTTCTTTGTAATGAATGATGGAAACGTAAAGATACGCTAAGTATACTAAACAGCAGATAAATCAAGTTACATTTGGGGAAAGAGAAGTTTATAAAATTGACATTCACCCCCACACTAGCCTTTGGATGGCAAAAGAGACACAAATGCAAACATCACGTAGAGTGGATTACCAACACTGAGTGTCAGTTCTTTCCAGCTGTTGCGGTATGTGGCAATGAAATGACCCGTGGATAAGAAAAATACACACGCTCGTCCTGTCATGTGCACTCAGTAATCTGCAACAGGGAAGCCACAGGCTCTAACACTTATGCACTCGCAGAGGCGACCCACGGAAAGGGGATTAAGCAAGCCCAGGTGGATAGACTGATCTTTTGGGAAAAAGTTAAAAAATGAATGAAGTTTGAAATGATGCAGACATAGCACACAAATTCCATCCTCTCCCACACCTCAGCCCCCTGCCCTGCGAGGAACAAAGCCCAAATAGAGTCATCTTTGTCTTACTAATGAAAGTCCAGAAAAACACAACCACTGAAAACAGGGGTGCAGTCTAGAAAAACCACGACGACCGACAAAAAGGTTACCTGAGACGTGAAGCTTGCAGAACCGTTTAGTTTTTACCTTTGACGTTGGAATATTAATGACTTTGCAATTATTTGAAAGAAAACGGATGCCCGGCTAAGAGAGGCGCGCATGTAGGAAACTTTGCCATGTTGCTAGGTGAACAATTAAAGTTTGGTGGAAGAGCTAACATTGACTTTTTATGATGACAACGTTTTTAACCCGGTCCGATTTAGTTATATTGCTGTTTAGTAGGTATGGTGGCGAGATTTAAGCTTAGCTTAAAAAAGGGAAATTTGTGTATAATTGAAGTATGGAGAAAAATCAGGTTAGGTTCCCAGAATCCATTCCACATTTAACAATCATGACTTGTTTGTGACAGTGCTGTCTAGCTTTCAAAGGGTGTCACATTGGTTAACTTTTTTGAGACTCCAAAGACTCCGTTAGGCTGAAGAAGGCGATTAATATCTCTACCTTGCAAGTGAATTAAGGGTGCTAAGTGGCTTGCCTCCATCCTCTCAGATCATTTCTTTTTGTCCAGTGGCCTGTGATTGGGTGTTTGGGACATGTACAGGTGGCATGAACTCTCTGAGTCACCAGGCCAGGCCTCTGATTGATGTTAGTCATTTGGAGGCCACTATGAGTTACAGTCTTGTCCCCTGGCCTATGGACTGAGAACCACGGAAGCAGTCTGAGCTGAGATTGGGTGGGAGCTGCTTAGAAGGTAGCCAGAGAGATACAGACCATAGGAAGCTGGGGAGTCAGTCTGAGACACACAATGTGAAGGAGAGAAAGATTACAAGCAGGTCGGAATGGAAGCAATAAATCCTAACACTTGTCTTTCCAGCACAACTTGCTTTCTGCTAAGATGATGGCTCAGTTGTACACAATATTTCACTTGTACAAAATAACTTTTATGGTTACCTTTTAATGATTTACAGGACTGTTCAATTCCCTTGTAATGAGATTTCTCAAGGAAATGCTTGAGGAGTCCATCATATTATAATTATTAAACCACAAACTGTGTTTTGCCTGATAAATTCAAAGCAGTTTACTGAATAACTGCACAACTGTCTTATCTCAGAAAGGTCAAGAGGATGGTTCTGAAATCAAGTGCCATGGATTGGAATTTCAGATACGCTACTTACTAACTGAGTGCTTTTGGTAAATTACCTGAGTGTTCTCTTCTGAAAGAATGACAATGATAAAAAGAATGCCTACTTGATAATGGTTTTTTTGGGGAAGGACTAAATAAAATAATCAACATAAGCATTTAATGAGTACACTATAGTATGAGCTCTTATTTTATTTTTAGTCTCTTGAGACCCAAGCAGTATGATCTAAGTGACATAACTACATCTGAATCACTATTCTCACATGAGCCCAGTAAGCAGGACTTCACTTTCTATCTCTGTAAGGGACTTGCCTATGCTGGGCACTTTACATCCATATAGTCATACAATATGGGGTCACTTGGGCCTGGCTTCTTTCACTTTGAATAATGTTTTCAAGGCCATACCTGTTGTAGCAGATATCAGCACTTCATTTCTTTTTATAGATATGCCACATTTTGTTTAATAATTCATCACTTGGCAGACATCTGGACTGCTTCAACTCTATATATTATAAATGATGCAGCTGTGAATATTTATGCACAAGTTTTTGTGTAAATATACATATATATTTTCAATTCTTTTGTGTGTGTATCTTTTTTGAAGATTGCTGAGCCATATGGTAACTCTGTTTTTAACATTTTTAGGGAGTACCAAGCTATTTTCCAAAGTGGTTGCACCATTTTACACACCTAGCAGCAGTGTGTGTTATGATCTCTCTGTATCCTTACCAATACTTGCTACTGTCTTTTTAAAAAACAAACAAACAAAGAAAGAAAGCAAAACTATCCTATTGATTGTGAAGTAGTATCAAACTAATTTTGATTTGCATTTCCATAATGACTGATGATGTTGAGCATCTTTTCATGGGCCTTTTGACCATTTGTATATCTTCTTTGGAAAAATGTCTATTCAAATCTAAAAGAAATTTTAAAAAGCTAACATTAATACAAAAAATGGATTATTTGCCTTTTTATTACTGAGTTATAAAGATTACTTATATATTTTATATACTAGATCCTTATCAGATATATTATTTGCAAATATTTTCTCCTATATCTTCTTTGCAGAAATATCTATTCAAATCCTTTGCCCATTAAAAAAATTGGGTTGTCATTTTATTATTAAGTTATAAGGATTCTTGGTGTATTTTATAAACTAGATCCTTATTAGATATATTATTTGGAAATATTTCCTCCCATATTATGGGTTGTCTTAATTTTTTGATAGTGTCATTTGAAGCACACTTTTCATTTTGATAAAGTCTAATTTATCTATTTTTTTAACTGTCATATCTAAGATGCTAGTGCCAAATCCAAGGTTACAAAGATTCATACATATGATTTCTCATAGAGGTTTTATAGTTTTAACTATTACATTCAGATATTTGATCCTTTTAGTTAATTTTTATGTATTGTGTGAGGCAAGAATCCAACTTCATTGTGGATGTTTAGTTGTCTTTAACCATTTGTTAAAAAGATTATTCTTTATCTATTGAATTATCTTGCCTTATCTAAAATTGATTGATGTTAAATATATCAGTTTATTGCTAAATCTAATTTACTTTGAATTAATTTCTGTGTATTGTTGGGATAAGCATCTAAGCTCATCTTTTTTGTATGTGCCGATCCAAATGTCTTAGTGCCATTTGCTGAAAAGAGGACTGACTATCCCTTCCCTTTTGAAATTGCTTTGGTACCCTTGTCAAAAAGCAATTGCTCATAAGTAGAAGGTTATTTTTTTCTGAACTCTCAATTTAGTTCCATTGATTTCTATGTTTATTCTTATGAATTGGTTTTATACACACACACACACATTTGTGTGTATATATATATACACACACATATATATAAATATAAAATAGTTAAGTTATTTATTTCTAGAGAGAGGGGAAGGGAGGGAGAAAGAGAGGGAGAGAAACATCAATGTATGGTTGCTCCTCATGTGCCCCCAACCGGGAACCCAGGCATGTGCCCTGACTGGGAATCAAACCAGCAACCTGAGTCACACCAACCTCGGTATAGTTATATATATTTTTAATGCTATCAGTAGGGATGCATGGTGAGAGAGCATGTTCTGCTCATATAGGTTATTCCATGTCATGTTTTCTAAAGAAAATAAAATAAGGCAGAAGTTAAACTAAAACAAATGTAAAGTAAGGCATAGATTAAACTGAATGATGGAGGAGCCCCAGAGCTTACAAGAACCAAATTTTCATTTTAACTTGCAGAGTGTAAGGCAATGGGGATGTCCAGCTGATAGCTTCCCATTTTGGCTAAACGAAGAAAGACGACTGATAAGAAACATTGCAAAAAGTAAAGAAGCAGTGTTGGAGGCAGGTGCTGTGGCAGTCCTGAGAGGATGGTGTCACAAGGTCCTGAAATTGATTTTTCTGCCACAAAATGTGTCCTTATTATTCCCCGGGCAGTAGACTAAACTGGAAAGAATTGCTGACAGAATTCTACAGGCCGTCAATGGTAGCCAGTGTCCGGGGAAGGAGGGCTCACGGAACATTGCCATTCTTGATGCAATGCACATGTTGTATTCAGGAAGGAATGTGGAGGAAGCACTTGACAGTCCAAATAGGATTCACACATGCCGGCTTCGCTGATGGACAGGAGAGGCTCCTATACTTGCCTCGGGCGGTTAGCGGTGCTTGTGGTCAGGCTGCAGGAACTGAGCCTACGGGATGTGTGGGAGGCTTAAAAACATCAAGCTGAAGGAAATGCAGCAGGAGCTATGCCCGCTCCCTCTTCTCAAACAGATCTTTTCGGATGTAGCAAATGTCAGGAGAAACCAGAAAAGATGAGAACTAGTCTTCATTTATTCCTGTCTTGCTTACATGTCTGGTCATTTTATTTAACACAAAGAGAGGATGAACATACTAGAAAATGTCACAGAATTGAAACTAGAAACGTGTTCATTCAGTAACAAAAAACAACAAGGAAACAAGAGGTTCATTCTGCGAGCCAAAGGACCAGTAATGGCATTTGCTCCATGTGGAGCAGAAAAAGTCTCAAGAGTTGTGTGACTAGTTAATAAACTTTATCTAGATGCTTTGAACAAAAGGAAAAAACCAAACAACCCAAACTACTAGAAGCAGAAGAGCGCAATGGTTAAGAGAACAGGCTTCAGGGCAAGAATCTGAGTACAATTTCCAGATCTGCCTCTTCCTACTCAGTTGGAACTTGGGCAAGGTCTGAACCCGAGCCTCTGTAGCCTCTTCTGTAGAAAAGGCAAACACTGTTACTACTTTATTGAGTTGTAGTGAGATTAAATGGGTCCCTGTAGAAAGCACCTATGAGCATCTGAAAATTATTTTGTAGGTAGGTGTTTGCTATTATATCAATCAGACCGTTGATTTTCTTTTGCCATACACTCTTTCAATTCCAATTGAAAAAGTAGGGGTCATCTAAAGCTGAAAAATGTAAGTTTATCCCACTTTTGAAGTAAGTTAATGCATAATAAATAACCAATGTTATTTGAGGATAGGTAGTAAGAAATCTAATTTGATGTTTAATGGAGTATTAAAAATGTGAATTATGTCGTGTTTTTGATTTATAGGAAATTCAGCACTTCTGAAAAGAGTAAAAATTATATTAAAACCCTTCAAAATAAAAAATAAATCTATAGTTATGGAGGTAATAAATACATATTATTTTTGGACTTTACATATAAATGACTATATTTTTATATAAACAGTTTCTACTCAGAAAAAATGGAACAAAGTCAAATCTGCATTATTTTCATAATAGCTGTGTTACAAAAATATTAAATACAGAAGAATATTTTGAAAATCTTGCCCTGGCTGGTAGCACAGTGGGTAAAGTGCTGGCCTGCAAACCCAAAGGTTGCTGGTTTGATTCCCCAGCCAGGGCACATAACCAGGTTGCAAGCCAGGTCTTCAGCCAGTTCCTTGGCTGGAGGCAGGTGAAAGGCAACCATACATTGATGTTTCTCTCCCTCTCAGCCTCTCTCCCTTTCTCTCTCTCTCTGGGAATAATACATAAAATCTTAAGAAAAAAAAAAAAAGAAAAGAAAATCTTATAGCATATTAAAGATCCTTTTGGTGAAATGACACATCCTTTCTGTAATATGAACTACCTCACTAATTTAATTTGTATATACATGCAAGTGCTTGGAATTTAAAATAAAATCACAAATATATTTATAGGTGGAGGTAAACATGTAGCCTCTAGTTACATTGGAAGACTCAATGACACTTTTCCTTGGGTCATGAAAGCCTTTAGGCACGTCACATAAGAAATAGATCCCTTGGGCTGTGCCCAAGATGAAAGTCAAGGTATGGCACAGGGCTGCTTAGTGTGGCCTATGGAGTTTGGGATGAAGGGAAATTTATCCCCTCTTTTGCAGAACAGAGACAAGTTGCCAGTAGCTCCCTCACAAGCTGATTGCATCTCATTCAAATGAATGTCACAACTACAGCTGAGAGCTTCACAAATTTCTGTCACAAGTCTTAGCGGTACATGGACTCAGTCTTCCTGTTTTGTATTCAGTTTTCATCCCTTATGTCTGTGGAACTTGATATTTCATGACACTACCTAGGTAATTTTAGCCTCCCTGCTTTCTCTCCCCATTCCTTGCCTTCCCCCTATTTCTTCCAGAAAATCAATTTCTATACACCAACCTCTGCAACCTGGCTGCTATAGTTTCTCCAGCCATCCTGTCAAGAGTTTTATGGTTTGTTTGCACCTACCGTATGTAATGCTACACTGTTCATTGTGGTTACCAGGCAATGGCATGTCATTAACCCCCAGGGGAATTCCGAACTTCCCAAACACACTCATTCAAGAAGGTCACCCTTGAGACATCTGTCTTCCTTTCTGACCTGCTGCCGATAGGCAACAGCTGTTGGGCCATATTTAGCTCGCATCACATCCACTATCTACTGCAATTATTACACCCCAAGAAAGCCTATGCCTCCTACAGAGTGATATCATTGTTCTGAGATGCTACCCCACCAGCTGGGTCTGTTGGTGGGCAGGCTAATTCCCCTTGATGAGTTCTAGTTACTGTTCCCCTGAATGCTGTCATCCAGAGAGATTATGCACTACCAGAAAGGAAACACTTTGCTCCATGCAATCCTGGGGTCTCCGTTGCCTACAGTACCCATAACAGTTCATAGCTGTCTTTCCAACAGCTTTCCAATGCAGGCCCATGGGAATAAATCTCAAAACTCTTTGAATGGCAATCACCACCTCAAGCTCCATTCTTGTCAGCCAATGTATTAGGCAAATAGATGTATTTGTTTATTAATTCTCCCTACACACATTTGCTCACACTGTGCTCACCTGTCTAGCATTCCTTCTCTCAATTCCTCCCTGCTTGCCTCAGCCTAGTCATCTTTCAAAATTGAGCTCACATCTCAACACTTCTTATGGAACTTGCCCCAGCTCACTTGACCCTGTGAGATTTAGTCCCCTCTCACTATTGCTTAGCACTTTCTTTTCCTACCACTGATTTAACCATTGTCACACTTTTCTACAGAATTTCAATATTTTAGAGTTGAAAAGGACCTTAGATGATAATGTATCTGTTTGTACTTGTGATTAAACTGAGGCCCAGAGAATCTGAGTGACTCTTACAAGGGCCTAACCTCCCTTCCTCTGAACCCAAGTAGATCTGAGGCTGGACTCACCCACAGCTGTGGCCTTGATATTGAAGAATAAGCCACTGACCTGCAGCTTCAAAATGCAGAGGAAAGAAAACCTGAGTCCTGGATGCAAAAAGGCTTGGCAAGACCAAAAATTTCAATTCCAAGGAAACAGGCCAAGATCCAGAGTTAGTCACCAAGTAAAGAGTTAACCAAAGGATGTAATCACATTTGAGTATCTAGATTTAAAAGTTGAGGCAGGAAATAAATACTGTAGCCATGGTATTCAAGAACATTAGAAACTTTCTTCAACTAATTTAAAAAATGAGTCCTTAGAGAAGAAATTACTAGGAAGTGCATATCCATTCATATACTAGATTGACAGAATAGGAGTGTGTGTTTGTTTGTGTGTGTAGATATATATCACATATGAATTTGTCTTTTCTTGTCCTTGACTGTGACTTTCTTGAGGGCTATGGCTATCTTTGAGCTGTTAGTCTCTGGAGTTTTTGGCTGTGTGCCATATTTGGTAGGCACACGGTCAAAGTTGGTTGTGTTTGATGGTGAGTTTCACCTGGTTCTTAGGAAACTTTCTCAAGTAGCTCTGCAGGTCTCAGGGTGGTAAGATGAGGGTCTTAAGAGTTGTAAACTCCCCTAGGACTTCCCTTCTATGTCTTAGCATTCCAGGGGCTGCTATGCTCCCACCCTGCAGCTGCTCTTAGAATGCCACACTCAAGCACGCAGTGGATAGGCAAAATCTTCTGACTGCGAAGTAAATATCCCACTGCTCCCTGCAGCTCCAGAGGGGAGTCAGCCCAAAGGACCCCTGGACATCAAGATGTCTCGGTGGCCTTTGGTAACTACCTGGTGCGGTGGTCAGCTGACAAGCGAATTGGGATAGGCTCATGTTGGACCTAGCGTAACTGGTGCAGACAAGTTGGCCATAGTCTGAAAAATGGAAAGGCCACTTGCAATGACCATGCCGGAGCCACTCAGAGTTGAAGGATGGGGCTTTCAGAGCAGGTCTCCCTCCCCCTTTCCTCCCTCCTGGCAGTGTGCACCTGTCGGGACCCTGCCCAGCCAGAGCCTGTCTCAGTGGCACCCTCAGCTCAGGCCCATTGAGTCTCCTGCCAGACCTAGCCTCCTCCTGGACTAAAACCCGGTGACGAAAATGCTTTGAATTAAGTGGGAAACAAGCTGTCTGCTGCCCAGGCAGGAACAGCATGGCCAGACCCATCCTGACACGAAGTGAACTTGACTACGGAGGAAAAAGTGAAATTTTAGCACTCAAACCGCTTTCAGAAAATATGCCCAAGGAGACATTCCTGTTCTGAAACACCAAAAGGGTGGAAATGGATCATTAGGGAAATCTGATAGGCATGAGAAAGCACTTACCCAGCCCCCTGACCTCGATGCTCCGGCTGCCCGCAGACCCCAGGAAGTGGTGCGACTCCAGCCAATTGTCACTTATCCACGGTGACTAGGTCAGGGGAGCATGGCTAATGGAGGTCTTTTGGGAGTTCTCAAGCCTTATTTAGTCATTAATTTCATCCTTCCTGCCCACCAGACCTGCTGCTAAGGCTGTGAGGTGTCTGGGTTAAAGTTTCAATTCCCAGCCCACCCTCTGCTGAGGTGCTAACTAAACTGGGAGAAAGGTCCCGGCGCAGGTCCAAGGACGACAAGATTAATGAAAAGAAACCCTGAAAGATCGCTCAGAGCAAAGAGATTCCCAGCTTCCTGGGAACAGCTCCTAGTAGGGAGCTTGACCTGTTGCAAGAAAATCACTTACTGCAGGATTTAAATACTTGTCTTAAATGGAGCCTTTCTGCACCCTGGAGAGCTCCAATTTCTGCTCCAGAGACAGAAGGACTTCCCCACTCCTGAATCACAGTTAAGTTCCTTCTTTGGATACAGCTAGTGCTGTGGTAGAAGAGGAGGAAAAGTATTCATTTATATAAATTAAGGAGTCAGGAAATAAATGGGGTCTGAACTGAGACCCGCAGGGAAATGACACCCTAGGGTGCATTACTGACCTTGGGGTTTGCCAGGACTGGTGGGGAACAGATACCCTTATAGTCCCCTGTCGGCTGTTGGAATCAGCGTATGAAAATGCTCAAAAGAAATCAATGAACACTTTGGATCTGCGTTCAATTTATGGAGTCCTTGGCTATTACCTTAATGTGAGGTCCTCAGACGTTACCATCCTACACACCCTGTTACAACCCTCTTAATTGTAGATGACTTTCACAGGCAAGAAGTATGCTTCGTTTTAATGGCTGGAAAGATTTTTGCTTCTCTCATAGCTGCTTCTTCCTAAATTTGGAAAAGAGCTGACTTTATGGGGCACCCAATGATGTCATATTAGTCATGGCATCATTTTTCAACTGGTGAAAAAGAACTCCCTCCACCTGCAAAAATAAAATCAGTATCATTCTCCATACATTTGTGTATCATGTCTTAGGAACAAGAATCTACCACCCAAACTCTTGACTGGCCATCACTTATCCTGTGGTTGAAAAAATGATGCTTTATAAAAGGGCTACGTCTTCTACTAGAGATTTAAGGAGAAAGATTGGTGGGAAAACATCAAAAAAATGCGCTTCTCATGCACCTTTCCCAAGCAAGGACAGTTATTTTATGTGAGACACTGAAAATAATGATAGTCAAAATGCCTTTCGATCTTGATCAGTGTTAAAAGTTCCAAAAAACAATTCTCCCAATTATGAAATCTCTGCAAAGTGTTTATGGCACTAATCTTTTCCATATTGTCTAAGTACATGAGGAAAGGCATGGCATCCTTTCCATAGAGTAAATGCTGCCCATTATGTCAGCCTCGGACTGATAATTATTGTAATAGCATTGACAACCATCCTGCATTTCATTGTGCTGGTGTTAAATATTCCTGGTGGTCACAATGGATGTCTATGAAGTGGTACTATTTCTCTTGTTTCCTTGAATTCCATTTAATATAATACAGTCAGAGAGAAAGAGATGAAGAGACAGCCTTTCTTGGCATCTGTGTGCATTCTTTTCTAATTGTAAGTGAGCAGAGGCAAGTGACATCCAAGTGAAAGCAATATCATAATTAGGGGCAGATTGGCTATCTTACTCTGGAACCTTCGCTAGATGTGGCAAATGTAAGAAAAATAGAGGAACAAAATCTCAAAGTACCGATAGACACTTTTCATTGTTCACATACAGACAAGAGTGGGTAAAAGAACTTTTGAAATTCCGTACCACCAGTCCTCTCAAGAATGAGAAAAAGGATAAAACCTGAGTTCAAAGCTGTGCATATTTGAAGTTGTTTGTGGCCACTCTGGCTAAAAGCTCACAACCAAACCGCCAGGATTTTACCAAGTTCACAACAAATCTTCAAGGCTGATTTCTTTTAAAAATACACAAAGGCCTTTTACTTAAGACATTTTGGATCTTTGATTCAATCAAGAACAAGTTAACATTTGTTATTCATGGCAAATCCCAGATTTAAAACAGTTTGTAGGTCTTTTCACAGTGTCATTTTGAGAAAATAAATCAGTGGCTCTTTGCTTTGCTTTGCTTTGTGTGTTTGTTGTTTATTTCTTTGCTCATTTGCTCCTAAATGACTCTGTCCTTAAATAAATTCCTATTATAGCATATGTGTAGCCATCCAACTGGCTGGACAAAAAATCTTAGATGATCCCTAATTTTCCTTTACAGCCTTATCTGGAAATGAGAATCCACTCATGGTACAATCAAGTCAGAAAGAATAATATCATTGTCAGAGCAAAACATCAGGTAAAAAAACAATATGTTCACAAACTCAGCTAACTGGTTTCATCCTTGGAGGTGGTGTTCATTAAAATCTGCTCCAATGGCTATGCGATGCTATTGGGGAAAGCAATAGTCTTATTAAAATTATTCATGCCTTTTCTAGGTTGTGCAAGGAGTTAGAAAAGATGCAAATTTGTTACATGAAGATACAAAACAATTCTCTCAGAATATGATTCATGTTCGCAAAGGAAAGAGTGGGGGGTAGAGTGTGGGGATCCCTCCTTGCCACACGTAAGACAACCCTTCCCAGAGCCAAGTCCTGGGCCAAGTATACACTACTGTCTCCTTCCTTGCTGTGGTTCCCACCTGATGTCCGTAGCCTCCCACATGCCTACTGTTTTCTAAATTCCTTGTCATTATGAAAACTCACCTGCCCTAGGCCTTTTTTGCTCAGGGTCTCAAGGAATGAAGGTTGTATCGCTCCTACTGCATACGGGTGCCTCCTAGAGGTTTGCAGATTTGTTCAGAAGGCACAGGACTTTAGATGACAGGGTGTACCTTCGGGCTTCTCTGTTTCTAGGCTTTTGAGGGTATACAGTACTTTCCCACCACCAAGGTCCTTCCTAAGAATAATTTAGCAGTATTATTAATACGTTCAATTTGGTTACAATAAAGCCTTGCAGATTCAAGAGCTGTTTACGGCAGTCCCAGTGTGACCTTCCCAACCTATACCCTGATCTACTCATGGATGTCTTCTTCATTTAACTTTCAGGAGGAAATTGATGTCATTTACGTGGGGAGAGCCTCACATGATTCTCCTGCCCCCTACCCCGCTTTCCTGAAAACTAAAGAGTGGAATTAAAATAGGGCTATGGTAAGGTAAATATTCAAGGTTAATACGCATTTTCTATTAAGTAGGGCGTTAAATTATCAACCACAGTTTGGACTAGATAACCTTTAAGATCTTTTATAATTCTTGCTATCTGTGAGTCTATTTTTTTTCACAAGCATCAATTCTTATGTATTTGTAGATAATAAAAAATTCCAGATATTCTAGATAACAAAAAATCACACCACTGCCTGGTGGCACAGTGGGTAAGGCACCAGCCTGTGAACCCAAAGGTCACTGGTTCGATTCCCAGCCAGGGCACATAACCAGGTTGCAAGCCAGGTCTCCAGCCAGGTCTGTAGCTGGAGGCAGGTGAAAGGCAACCATACATTGATGTTTCTCTACCTCTCTGTCTCTCTCCTTTCCCCTCTCTCTAAAAATAAAAGGAAAAAAAAAAAATCACACCAGATAAGGCCTTAGGGCAAGTGATTTAAAATCTCATTTTGCAGAAAACATATTTGAATACTTGAAGTCCCACAGCTACTAATTCAGCCCAGATATATTTCTGCTGTCTCACACATTCCATACTGCTTCTAGATATCTTTAGAGAAGCATTTGAGGAGTTAAACATTTGACATCTATTTTTTAATGGTTACCATTAAATTTTTAGCAGGCATGCTTGACAGAGGTTTATTACAGCTGCATTCCATGCCTCTTTTCTAAGATCCATCTTTCTTGTTCTAAAATAGATTTCTTAGTATTTGTTTACTGTTTCAGTGAAGGTCTATCTGTGAGTGATGAATATTCATAGTGTTTATCTAAATGTCTTTATTTCACCCTCAGTTGTGAGTGATAATTTTTTAGGTCTTAATACCTAAATTAGAAATTATTTTTCCCTCGGAACTTTAAAGATATGATTGCATTGTCTTCTTTGGTGTGAAGTCTGCTATAAATCAAAAGGACACTTCCTTTTTTAGGTAATTTACCTTTTCTCTTTGATTTCTTTCCCAACACTGGATTGTGTTTATCTATTTTTTTTTTTTTTTGGTTTTCCAATTTTTAAAATATTGCTTTCTCCAAATTCTCTTTATTCTTGGCCCTTTTGCAATTTTTCTTAAGCTTATATTTTATCATTCTGTTCTTCATGTTTTTAGCATTTCTTTCATATTTTTTATATTTTTGAAATTGCTTTCTGTGCTATTTATTCTATTTCATTTTGTGAGCACTATCTTTTAGTTCACCAATTCTCTCTTTGGTCATATCTGATTTAGTTTTTTACTCATATAATAAAATTTTAATTTTAATGACTGTATACCTTAAATTTTTAAAATGTTTTATTTGGATCTATCTCAATTTTGCCTGTTCATTTTACATATAAGCTTATTCTTTTTTTTTTTTTAGGTGCTCAAGCACAGTTACTGAATAAAGAATGGTCACAGCAAAGTTCTAAGAGTTAGTATTGCATACATGTTTCAGTGAAAAACAAATTAGGACCAAGTAGCCAAAACTCTTCAGAGGCTGTTATGACCATGACCTTCACAACTTGATTAATTAAAAATATTTTTTTCTGCTTCCTTTTTTTTTTAATTTAATTTTATTGTGGTTGTATTATATCTACCCCCTTTTTACTCCCCTCTGTCTAAGCTTATTCTTTTATCATGGGTTCTATTTCTGCTTTACTTTGATTTGGCTTTGTGTAGAAGGCTTAATTCCAGCTCCATAATTTTCTTGTATTCAGAACCCATCTACTGTTCCCTAGAGATTGTTAAACCCCCTAGTATCCAATGTGTAGGGCCCATATCTGTGGCTCAAAACTCATTTGGATTTTTTTTTTCTGGCCCCAGGGGATTTTTAAAATTTCAAGTATATTTCATTTTTCTAAATTGGGTAACAAATTGGTCTTCTATATTAATCTTGTCAAACACCCTAATGCATTCAAAAGAGATTGTTTATAGGTTCAATTCATATACCTTTTCCAATCTACTTTAATTGTTATGCTCAGATAATATGCTGAGGTTCAAATTCTCAGAATCTAAGAAAATGAAGGGACCAATCATCTCTTCAGTTCTTTTAACACCAATTCTTTTTAAAAAATATTTTATTATTTTTAAAGAGAGGTGAAGGGAGAGAGGCAGATAAACGAAAGACATCAATGTATGGTTGCCTTTCACCTGTCTTCAGCCACAGACCTGGCTGGAGACCTGGCTTGCAACCCGCTTATGTGCCCTGGCTGGGAATTGAACCAGTGACCTTTGGGTTCACAAGCTCGTGCCTTTAACATCAATTCTTAAACAACACTAACAATGTGATATCTTGGGAAACACATTCCACATTTAACTATAGTTAGTTTCTCCATGGAGGATTGAAAACTTTGTCAGGTTATGCTGTTTGAGTCAAATTTTGAAAGACAAAATAAATGTTCTCACCAGGCAGAAAAGGCATGTTCTTGGCATGAACATAAAAGAATGGAGCAAGAGCATAGAACTGCAAGCAGCTTTGTAGCAAAAGCATAAGTTTAAGGCTAGAGAAAGGTGGAAGCATTGAGAATCGCAGTCGGAGAGGTGAGTAAAAACCAAATTGTGGTGGTTCTTTATATCAAGCTAAGGAATTAGAACTTGGTTCCTATGGTAAACAGGATTTTCAGCTTACCAGCATTGTACTTTAGGAAGATTTACCTTAAAGAGCATGGTAGGGAATAATCAGAAAGGGAATAAAACTGGGAGCAGAAAGCCAATTAAGAATTCATTACAAGGCCCTGTCTGGTGGCACAGTGAATAAGACACTGGCTTGCAAACCCAAAGGTTGCTGATTTGATTCCCAGCCAGGGCACATAACCAGGTAGCAAGCAAGGTCTCCAGCCCGGTCCTTAGCTGGAGGCAGGTGAAAGGCAACCATACACTGATGCTTCTCTCCCTTTCTCCCTCTCTCCCTTTCTCTCTCTCTAAAAATAATAATAAAATCTTATATAAAAAAAGAATTCATTGCAGAATAAGAGAAATCAAAATAAGGAAGAAATAATAGGAAAGAAGAGGAAACCAGACAACTACAACAGATGTTAATGAGCAAAAACTGGTCAGACTTAGTCATGTCTGAAGATGCTATGGACTCTAACTTGAAATAAAGAAATGGGTTTGGAGACATGATAATTTGTGCATTTAGATATGTTGACTTTGAGGCATCTATGGGATATAGGCAAATGAAGGTCCTAGGAAATTTACCTGGCTTAGATATGTAAATTTAGATAGAATCAGAAAATTCTTTATTGGGGTAAAATCCCTCTTGTAGCTTTTACCAAAGAAGAGAAAGAGAAGAAATCAGCTCTTTTAATGATCTCTCATACGGCATTTATTCTTTCATTAGTGCAGCAAATCACTATTTGTTCAGAACCTGATCTGTGCTGGGCACTGAACTCTGCCTTGGAGATTAAACAATGCATAAGGAAAGCATGATTCCTGTAGTCTCCCTCCCCTCTATAGGATTCCTGTTCAATGGTATAGAGATAACAAAAACAGTGAACAAATAAATAAATAAAATAATTGCAGATTAAGATAAGGAGCGCAAAGTAACAGGGATTTATCTAGAAAGAAAAAAAATTGCCTAAGAGCTAATTTAAATAAAGTAATTATGAAAGCCTTTCTTTGGACATTCCAGTAAAAATAATACCTGAAAAACGAGGAAAGACCATGCAAAATTATAGGAAGTTTCAGAAAGAGGGAAAGGTAAGAACAAATACCATGAGGAAGGAAAAAAAGTTGATGTAGTGTAGGAACTATCAAAAGCTCAGTTGGCCTGAAAAATACAGACTTAAGACCATAATGAAGAAAGAGGTAGAAAAAAGATCATCTAAGAAAAGATTATAGATGGATGCATCATCATTCTAGAGTTTATAGAGGAAATAAATGCCACATCATAAAAATAAAGTGTGCAACATTAGAACTTTCTTATGTTCTCTGTTCCTGATTTTATATTCATTCTCAAGGGTTCATCTCCACCGATGGCACAAAACTTAATAATTCAGGTCAAAGATGCACAGAATTGAACCTTAACACTTCAGGCCAAACTTGGTTAATTTGGATTTTTAAAAAGTGTCTTTGGGTTGAAAGTCAGTCACTTTAAAGTTATCCTTTCATGCTCTCATTCTCTTCAACTCTGGTAATGACCTAGAGTATTAATTAGTAAGTAGGAATGAGAATGAAATCTTTTGTGTGTTAATTATACACACAAGCTATGGTTCTGGCTTGTTTCTTGGTCCTGGGATCCCATCTGGCTTAACAATTATTCCAAAAATTTAATAGACTATTATTAGTAATAATTGTATTAAAATGAACTGGAACGGGTTTGGTAGACCCGCCATGAGTGTCTCTTGACTCCACTTTGGTTTTCTCAAGCCGAGCGCTGGACGCACATGGTCACGATAACAGCCCCTCTGGTACTTGTGGTAAGCCTGAAGATGACTAATGGTAACCTGCCTCTACTTTTCAACCTTTCCCACCAATGTTTCCCAGATTGGAAACATATTCCTCTTAAGGTCAGCACATGAGGCACTTACAAATGGAATGAAATGCATTGGGTCAGGAGCGACTAGGGAAAGTAAATTGGTTTATGTCCCGAGTGGTAGGGGGGAAATACAACACTGCTGCCCCTGCTGGTTACTTGGTGTAACAACCAGTTGGGCGACAGCCAGGCTGTAATGAACACAGTTGATTAAATATATATATACCCATATATTAGGCCTTATGAAATATATGTGCAGAAAGTAGAGGTTGAGCATTCTTGCTATAGAATATGTAGAGACCGTGCTTTAAATGATCGTCCTTATAGTGGTTTTGCTCTTTATTTTATGCTGTAAATCTAAAGCTAATATTTCAAAGTATTGTTTCATATATCCCTAGACACATAACTAGATATAAATTGTTAACCAGGTTAAGAAAAGGAGTAACACAAACAAACAAGAGTGAAACATACAGATTCCTCTTGAGCTTCTTTAATGTTAGTTTAGGGGGGAGAAAAAGAGCAATTGCCTGAGCAATGGCTTCATATCAGGTGCCAGAGACTGTACGAGTGGTTCCAGCAAAGACATTATTGGATCCGGAGCATAGCTGCAGCCGAGGTTGCCGCCCTAGTTCACAGGAACTCACAGACCTAACCTATGAGTCATCTGCTTTTTCACAGCGCAGGGAAGCATGGAACCCCAGAGTACCACGGGTAGCTCTACACGGCATCCCTCAGGTCTTAGATGGCAGCCTTGGTGTTTACATTTCCCCCAGGGAGGATGTGAAAGTCTTTTTGGCAGAGCACCACGTATCATGGATAAAATAATAGTCTTATTACGTTATGGAACTTACAGAGTTTTTAAAAGATTCTTAGAATTGATGGTGGTAGACAAATACATTATAATTTCATCCAACAAACTGTAATAGTGTATTATTGGAAATAGAAGCTGTAAATGTCAAAAATGTATAAACATTAAAGTTACTGTACTACAACAATTTTCTGATGAAATTTATGTTGAGTACCCCTCAAATACCTTTGCAAGGTCTTATGTGCTTTCTCTCTTGTTCATGTTTGATCAGATTTTAGAAATGTTTCAGCCTTCAAGAGAATTATTTGTCAATTAAAGTAAAAATATGGCATTGTACATTTTCTAAAACAATTCTGCATTTTAAAAAATGATTGGAAGTCTTGTATCAAAATATCCAATGAGTTGGAAAACAGTTAACTTTAGGTTTTTCGATAACTGCAAACAAAGGACATTTATCCCTACAAAAGCAGAGAAAAGAACAAATTAAAGAATGAGACCTTAAACAACACACAAGATTTAATTTTAAAATTCTGTGAATGCATTTAAAGTGACTTTCAGAAAAAAAAAATATTCTGATCAAATTCCTTTTTTGTAATTGGATTATACCATGTACTAGATTGGAATGAAATGAAAAGCCCTGTGATTTTGCGGCATCTATTTGCGAAAAACCAAGAACAATTATGTGTAGAATCTAATGAACATAATAAACTAATAAGCAAAATAGATAGAAAGCAGGTTGACAATTAAGGGGTGGGTTAAGAGTTTAGGGATTAAGCAAAAGGAAAAAGAACTCATGGACATGGACAACAGTGTGGTGATTGTGGGGGTGAAGAGGGGTATAGGTGGATAAATAGTAATGGAAAACATAAAATAAAAACTTAAAACAATTATGAATAGAGAATTTGTTATGAGCTTTGTCTTATAAAATAAGTATGGAAAAGAATCTCTAAATTAGGGCAAAAGAAAATACCTATCAAAATATTTGAGCTGATACATTTATACATTTCATAAAAACTAGATTTGAGATTATCCTCCACTTAATAGAGTTTTCTCTGAATTTACAAGGTAACTCAGCACCTTCAAATATTTACTCAATATGTTACATAATCTACAGAGAAAAGAAAATACGTAAGTGTCCTTTCCAAACATATTCATATCAAATGTAATTGAAGATTGAAGTCAATTTTTAAATAATTAAAAAGAATAACATTATATTAAAATATACTATTAATCTATTAGTGAATCAGTATTAGAGAAAAGTATGGTTTGTGCTTCTTTTTAACATTTAGACAATCCATATAAATAATATTTACACTTTGCTTTAATTTACAAGTACATATGTCTTTGCATTTTCAGCTATAATTATAGTTTAAAAATAATTTTTGCCAAAAAGCTATTTTATACATCAACCAAGATAAATAATATAGCCAATTGGTTAGTCAATGAACAAATATTTCAAAAATATAATTCTAATTAATTTTAGTGTTCTCTTTCATTCTCAAAGATGTTTCAATTTGGTGTCTTATTCTGCTCAAACTGCTATTACAAAATGTCATAGACCTGATGGTTTAAACAGCAGACATTTATATATATATATATAGCCATAGAACCTGGAAGTCTGCCAGCATCGTCCAGTTCTGGGGTCTGGTGAGAGCTCCCTTCCTGGCTAGCAGACAGTATGTCCCATGTGGTGGGGAAACAGACCAATCTCTCTGGTGTCTCTTCTTATAAGGCCACTAATTTCAGTACGAGGGCCCCCCTCTCATGACCTCATCTAAATGTAATAATAACTCCCTAAAGGCCCAACCTCCAAATACCATTGCATTGTGGGTTAGGACTTCAACATATGGACATAGTGGGGAGACACCATTTAGTCCATAACACTTGGACAATACATGTTGGGGCACCATGCTTAGGAATGTTAGTATCATGGAGTCAGAAATATCTGGCTCATTGCCATTCAATTCCAGATGCATAATCCTTGCTCGTCTTTGGCTGTCTACCTCTAGGCCCACTGCAACCAAATGAAAATGAATGTTTCCCTTTAAACCGTTTTCTAAGAATGAGTCATTCTTTATGCTCTCTCCGTGAACGCTCTCCATTCTCTTAGCCACTTCTGTGTTCCTCTTGGGGATATAGACCCTCATTCCATCCTGCTGGGGGGCATGTGGTTCTGTGAGCCTGCATGCAAGCATTTTGCCTGGACAGCTCATTGCTACCCTATGGGTTGGATGTGGTGATGAATGCTGAGTTTCTCTGTGAGGCTGCTCACAGCCTCCGTGGGAAGCTAGCCAATGGTTCTCTGTGGTCTGGGATACCTTCAAAATCCTTTGGATTTTTTATTGTTTCTTCCCGCTCCCAGTGGTTGCCTGAGGAGATGAGCCTTGGGCTCCTGGTGGGGGATTCATCATCATCTAAGGTGACTAGTCATATCCTTTCTTACTTCTCCCTTCTGGCAAGTTGACTTGGTGTTTTTCTTGCTAAAGAACTAGCTCGCTCTTGAGTTGTTGCACATTATTTACATAAACATAGTTTAAAATTTGGCTCTCGTATTTTTCAAAAATGCTTTGGGAACTTTCTACCAAATAGCATCACACTTGCAATCAAATGCCTTGGGTTTCAAGATTGTTGTGGCTTAAAAACAGCAATAAAAAAAGTAAATGACTTCATTGTTTACAGTATCTACCCTTGCCTGGAATAACGCTAGTCCCTCTAAGAGGGGACAGCTACAGGAATGTGGGAAGGACAATCCTTAGTCATTACCTCAAAATGTCCTGCCAAAAATGCTGGAATTTTAAGACTGAACAAAATCCTTATAAATTATTCAACAAGTCCACCCTTTCGTCCAGTGTAAAGTGAGACCCAGACAGATGGAATAATTTTCATTCAATACTACACAGGTTCTGAACAGCGGAGCTAGGATTATAATGGACTTTATCCCCATCAACTCCAGCATTCTTTCCACTGATTTCCACCCTTTCTTTCTACATATATTTCAGCTGTTCTGAAGTGGTCTCCAAAGGTGGTATCAAGATGTGGATATGGGCCTTCACGAGCCGTCAGAATATGGTAGAATTCTGGGAAGCCGCTGACTTCTGAACATGACCTTTCTAAGTGCAGACCAAGATCATTGATGGAGTCCCATCTGGGGGTTGCTTTGTCATGAGCATGTGCATTTGTGTTGGTGACACGACCAAACCAAGTCTCTTCTTTCTGTATCATGTGTTAGATATATGAGATTGGCTCCAACTCCAGGACCCCAGCGTGTCATGGAATCAAGTTGCTTTCATAGTTCACATTGCTAAGGGAGGGGGAAATAATCTATATGGTAAAAATGAAACCCTTTCCAATTAGTGTGTAAACCAAACCCTAACTGCTCAGTAAAAACATGTTCTCACAGCATCAAACCAAGTTTCTTTCCAATGGTTTTCTCTTTCCAATAGCACTTTCCAGTTACAGGTGTTTTCTGAACACTCAGAAAAGCTCTAGGATCCCAGCATTTCAACCATTCTGTGAGCCGCCTTCACGTCTCGGCAAAGCTGTGTGGACCACATCAGAATTTTCAGGGAAAATAGTCCTGAAATAGTTTTATAATAAGGCCAATGCTACACTCACATAGGAGCAGGTTTAATGGTCTTTTAAAGCATGACTTTATTTCTGCATGGCACTGAATTGCTCCAATTGGTTTGGTCACCTAATACAGAATTTTAAGAGGCATTATTATTTCTGTTATTAACTCCTTCTTCCTCTGTTTGTGGTCCGTAATGCAGCAAACAAATCAGAACATTCTCATCTTAAGAAATGTGGGTCCCAGGCAGCAAATGAATTTTAGCCGTTTTATTATCTAAATAGGAGAGCTGCATTATTTCGTCCAGATTCATCATGTACTTTTGTGTTTCTGCTCTCAGTATTAATCAAAACTTTCTTAAACAATAAGACCTTAAAATGTATTTAATGCCCACAGAGCAGATTCTTCCTTTTTCATAAACTTTGAGTCTACAAGAGAAAAAAGAAATAAATCTGTTAAAGACGTTATTACAATTTTATGACCTGATTTATTAAAAAAAAAAAATACACGGAAATACAAACGAGAAATAATAGAACATTTAATGCAAATGTAAAATAATTTATCTAATTATTTCCTGCAATGCTTTCTCTTTTGAAATGCAGTATTTATATGGGTGCTTTGCTTTAAAAAACAACAATACATTGTATATAAACCAGAGAGCATGCTTAGCAGCTCTGTTTAGAAAATAGCAAAGTGCCATGTAAAAGGCCTCTGTTTAGTTAGCCCACCCACCAACTAGGGGGAAAAGCTAAAATTAAAAAAGGAGGACGGAATCTATGAGTTGTTACCACTATGTCAAACCTGGGGCTTTATTCTCTAAACAGCACTCCCTGAGCGGGGTTTTAAAGCAATTACTGCATTTATTCAGGTAGGTACCTAATCTGAAAATTCAACCCAACATAACATTCCTTGTGTGTGTGTGTGTGTGTGTGTGGTTTGTTTTGTTTTTAAAATGTGTTTTTTTCCCCTGATGTAGTGGGGCAAACTAGATAGAGAAATAGTAACAATAACCGTTCTTTACTCTGCCCTCTGTTTTCTAACTTCCACCATTTTTGTTTGTTTGTTTCATACTAATGACAACCTTCTGTGGGAAGAGCGGGCATGTGAGGAAACTTGGGTTCCAAATATAAACAACTAGATCAAGTTCACATACACATAGGTTTTCCGTGACAGAGTCTGGGTGATGTTCCAGGTTTTCTGATATTTTTCTTTTTTGTTGGAGGACACCAGGTACACGATGTTTTTGTTTGTTGCCTTTGCTGTGAAACTGTGTGTATTAAGTTAAATTATCATGAGAAGTTGGCTCATTGCTTTGGGGTGCTGTTAAGACCTGTAAACTTGATCTCGAGTCCCCCAGATGTCTGTTTTCCTTCCAGATATCATGTGGGCATCCTCAAATGGAACACATGGAAGACTTAAACTCCGTGTGGTTCCACTGGTAATCTGTGTTTTACTTGTGTAAACTGGGCATGCTGGAGGAGCCATACCAGTGGACCGGTTAACCAGGCAGCCACCGGAGCTCTGCTAACCTCCTGTCCGCCACATGGGCCAATTTCAGGTCCCATCTACTCTGCCTCAACTGTGTGGTGTCCCACGCAGTTGGCCTTAAATCTCAGCCCTTAGGTGCTTCATTTTTCCCTTCAAAGTCCCTACCTGCAGAGACCCCTCTGGACCAGCTTCCCAACACCCACCTGCCTGCCATGCCTTACTTATTGTGAAAAAGCTAGAAGCCAGGTAGCCACTTTTATTCTTGCTGCCAAAGCCAACTAAAGTTTTGCCCGGGATTCTTAGCATAATCTGAATGAAGCTCCCGCACCCACTTCTCTCAGGCTAATCCTGATCACCATTGATTGTAGTGTTATGCACTATGATGCTAACCTAATGTGTGTCTGCAACCCAAACTTTCCCTTCCAGATTCTTCTATCCCATTTTCCCCTTCACATCCCACGGAGACATTTATCAGCCAGATTCAACCAGAGGAACAGGACCAGTAGGAGATAGACATTAGGAAATATATTGCAAAAAGTTGGCTTATGCAACGGTGGGGATTTGGCATTTTAACCCCCCTTATTAAAGTCCATCTGTTACGGACGTGGCTCAACTCTGCAAAAGAGCTTTACAACAACACTTTCCATGTTTGATTGGATTGGGGTCTACAGCCTAGGCAAGCTGAAATATCACAGGGCCATCACAAGAATCTAAAAGATACAGGTCAATGTGAACCTGCCCCTGCAGACCACTGGCTCTCTCCCTCGGCACCTTTCAAAAACTGACTTCACTTGCAATGGGCGGCCCCACCCTTATAGTTGTCTAGGCCCAAAACGTGAAATTAGCTCTCTTCCTCTCATTCTCCACGTGGTCGGTGAAATATGGACACCCGAATTATGCTTATACCCCAATCTCCAGAACCTTTTGTGCCAAAAGAGACTCTGCAGATGTGGCTAAATGAACAATTTTGAGATGGGAAAGCTACCCTGGGTTACCAGGGTGACCAAAGGAATCACAATGATCTCTGCTTTTTTAGTGTAAAATTGTATTTTAATAGAATGTAAAATAGTCCAATTCTTAATTAAAATCAACTTTCCAATTGTGCAATTCATTCTTTTAAAAAATTAAAAAATGTTTTTAATTGCAGTTGGTGTTCAACACTATATTAGTTTCAGGTGTACAGCATCCCTGGCTGAGGCGCAGAAATCGGGGAGGGGAGACGAGGGCACCTGGTTGGCTGCCCTTTGGGTCTCAGGCAGGGAAGATCTTCCTCCGCGGGACCTTAAGACCCAGAGTCAGGATCCAGTGGAACAGATGGAACGCTGCTTGCTGGGAACACCCTGAGTTGATGTTCTGGTTGTTTGCAGCCAGTATCCTGATTGGTCAGCGTCCCTGCCAGATGTGTTATTCAATATTTTGAATATCATCCCTTCTAAAGGGGCCTACTCATTAAGCTAGAGCTGGAACCTGAAAAGACTGCCAGCACAATGAAGAAGCCTTGGAACGGATGCAGGGATCTGGAAAGCAATGAGAGGCATCAAGGAGGAGGGAGTAATGGGTTGAGAGGGTGAGTTGGTGGGTGGTCTGGGTGAAGGCCAAAGAGGAGAACTGTTCCTGTTGGATACTCTCATGCCTTTCGGCAGCCCGATGTGTTTGTTGATAGATCAGGTAGTTTCAGGGGCCTGGGAAAGGATACACAGGTAAGATATCTTGCAGGTAGGACTGCCTTATCATTAAATCTTCTTGATATTTTGATCTACTACTAGAGAGCCAAGTACATCCAGAATCTCCAAAGACAAAACTTCCCTAGCGACTGTCATGATGCAGATTCCACTTAACAACAGGTCAGCAAAGAGTTTTAGATAGTGTCCTTATGTCTGACCCACCAATAAGCATCTCCGGGTCATGTAAAGAGAGGGTCAGAGTACATCTGCCCTAAATTCTACCAGGGTGTCTCTAGGCTTGATGTTGTTTTTCCTTGAAGCCCTCATTTTTCTTAGGTGCCTGGCTGAAAGCACGGACTAATTTGGATAACTGATAATGAACAACAGTTAATGCTGTGGTACCAAAATACAGAGACAAGAAGTGAAAAAGAAGTAACTGAGTAATGAAAAACAGATCACTAGAGTCCCGCAAAAAGGCTTCTACTGGAACGGTGGGAATCAGAGGTGGGGAGCCTGAGGTGGAAATAATGAAGTCCAGGAGAAGGGGCTGTCACATGGCATTCCTCTGTGCTCCAGATAAGTTAAAACAGCTTCCAATATAAAACATCACTTTGAATTCTCATCAAAGGAGGGAAACCACTGTCTCAGGATTCATGTTCCAAAGGTAGCCTGACCAACAGAGCTTCACAGCCATGACCACGTCTACAACTGAATGATGACTTTAGCAGCTGTTCTCACCAAAGGGTTTCAAATCTGTGAGATTATAATACAGAAAGGCTAACGCTGAAACACTGAATATATATTCTCTTTAGAATAAAAGGAAATGACTACAAGCCTGGTAATAAATGTGGCAGCTGACAAGAAAGGCAGGGTTAAAGAATAAGGAAACTCATGTTAGAGCTTAAATGAAAAGCAGGTGCTGGGCCGATGTCAGAGCTGGAGGAGAGGCCCAGGTGAAAGTCATCCAGTTCCCATATTGATGTATCAGGAAGCCCAGGTCACAGAAATGAAGTGACTTGCTCGGTGCCACACACATTGAATGTCAGATTTATCTGCCAATTCAAACGTTAGTCTTCTTTTCAGAAAGTTTAATGTTCTGCATGCAAAATTAATAGAAGAAACATTTTCTTCTTTTTATAAGATCTATTATAAATTTGAATTCTAAATAACCACACCAACCTGACTATTTCTCTTCTACCGCATCTTCTTAAACCTTACGTTTGGCCAACTTTCATCACGACTGTCACGCTTTCCCAGCATCATAGGTGATTCAAAGACTTTTTTTGACTTTTTTTTTTATTTTTATTCATTTGATTCTTTCCTTCCCTTCTTTCAGCCAAAGCACTATTATCAACTCTCATTGCCTAATTCTACGTTGTTATATCAGTGGTCTTCTACCTATATATTTTTGCTTCCCAACTCTTTATTTATTAACCATCAAACTTAAACATTGAGAAAATCACCAGGTCATTGTCTGTTCCCCAAAATCTTTAACATACTCCATACTCAGAAAAGGGAGTGCCATCTCTTCAATTAACAATCTCTATCATTGACTATATCCTCCCTAATCCAATAAATAGCTGTCACTACTAACTGATGAGAGCATCCAGTACCTTCCATCTCCTGACTGTTTCAGAAATAAACTACACAGGCCCTTTTCCACACACAGGCACAACCAGCTACACGTACCCTCCCTGACAGAGCTGCTTTTCGACTTTTTAAAATCTACCCAGCTTCCACCTCTTCTTCAAAGCTTGGCAAAAACTTACAATGAAGAAAGAATCTCTGGTTAATCTCTGGTCTGCCTGTATTTTCCACTTATCTGAATCCCTGAGTCTATATTACGTCACTTTGCTGCTTTCTTAAGTGTTCTCTCTGGATGTCTTTCAAAACTGGATATCTCTACAGCTGATAGCGTAATTGAAAATTATTTTTTTTTGCATGTCCTTTCAACAATCACAGGACATAATGTTCAATAAGAGCCTGCCCATAAAAGGATGAATGAGTGATGCAATATAATGCCTGAGGAAGTTGCCCTGTATTTGAAGTCTTTAAATCTATTCATATAGAGCCAACATTCTAAACAGTGTGTCACTTTCACATTGTTTCATGGCCAGAAAGAACATCCTCTAAGACTGTACCTGCACAGTGCGCACAGAAACCTTCCTCTAGATCCTCAGTTGCTATTGTTTTGGGGAACTCTGTTTCCAGGAGGAAAAAGAGGCTGAGATCATCTCTAAAAACCATTCTCCGGAGCCGATGACCATTCATTCAGTCATGCATTCATTCAATCAACATATATTATTTGAGTACATACTACGTGCCAGGCATTTTCTGGGCGTAGAAAAGATTCCTTTTCCTTTTTATCTGTCTTCCCAGGAGAGAGCTGCTTCCTCCCCTCGTCCACGGCTCCTGCGGTAATCATTTTTCATTTGTACAACTTGCAAGGTAGAGGTAGACGCCATCTTCCTTCCTTGGCTCAGGCGTGGCTCTGTCCTTTACCACTCTGGCTCCCTGAAAAACTAAAGACACAGGACTCATGTTACTTCCATTCTAAGGGCTTTCCTGCTGCTGGGCTAATGTGAAGCCCTGATGCCCCTGTTTCTGTCCCAGGAACTGCCCAAGTAAGTTTGTAGCTGCTTATGGAGGAGATACTCAGTGTCCCTCTGATCAGACTCATCAAGTCCATCAGCTTATTTGGTGGGTTATTTTCCCCTTTCAGATTCTGTCCTGATTCCCTGCTAATTTTATCAGAAAAGTTACCCTTAAGGTTTAGTTCTCAGAGACATTTAATCTCAACTTTAGAGTGTCATACATAGTAATAATAATAATAGTAACAATGACTAGTATCAATTCAGCAACTACTAGGTGTGACTCTTTGTGAACACATTATTATCATTTAATTTAATCCTCTACAACACCTGAAGTAGATATTACTAGTATCTTCATTTTATAAATGAGGAAATTTATGCCTATAGAGTAACAGTGTTTGTTTAGTATCAGGGTGTTTTGGGTATTTTTAAAGATTTTATTTATTATTTTTAGAGACGGGGGAAGAGAGAGAGGCAGAGAGGGAGAGAGACAGACATCAATGTATGGTCTCCTTTCACCTGTCTTCAGCTAAGGACCTGGCTGGAGACCTGGCTGGAGACCTGGCTTGCAACTGGGTTATGTGCCAGGCTGTCACCTTATCCACTGTGTCACCAGCCAGGGCAGCTATTTTTTTTTTTTTTTTATGCTCTCTAGTAGGATCTAAACATTCGAACAACCAAATGCCAAATTTAATGATCCTTTCTCATCTGCTACCACCACTAATTAGTCTCCTTCACAAATGTAATATCATGTTAAAACATATTTTTTCTAAGAAAGTCGTATTATTGTCTTCCCTACAAATTTAATAAACTTAAGCTCACACACACACTGTAGAAAATCCACTTCCACAATGATTGGGATTATTTAGCATATGTTTTAACTTTGAAATGTAATGAGCTAAGTAAAATATAAAAATCATTTTTCTAATATTCAAGTTTCCTTAAAAGTCCAGCTTAAATCAACATTACTGAAATTATTTGCCCAGGTTATTGTTTTATAAGCATGCCAATTACCTATAAATCCTATTTAAAAATGAATGGTCCATCAGGTACAGAGTACTCTGGACTAAATATACCCCCTCCCACCTATGGTCACCCACATGGAGTCTTTTGGAACTCATCAATGGGCACTGTAACAGTGGAAGAAGCTTTGGGTAAACAGAGGAAAGAGATTACACATTCAGAATTTAACTAGAAATCAGGTTCTCGTTTCTCTGATTTTGTTCACTTTCTCTCTGTGGTTTCTGCCTTTCCTAATTGTGAAACTAGTGTGGTAAGGAAGAGACTATTGGTGACTCCCACATGCCAACTGCACTTCTGAATGCCAAACGAGCGTCAGAGGAGAGATGCCAATGAAAAAGCGTTGGGAGCAAATTGTTGGAGCTTGTCCCTAACTTAGATTTTGTTCTCATGGACAGAGGAGCTCAAACAGGGCTTCTCCCAGAATGCCATGCCAGGAGATAATGCATCTGGCACTCTTAAAATAGTAAACACTTGAAAGAATAAACACTAATAATGAAGTGTGCTTTTGCCTGGAATATCTTCATACGTAAGTCATTAAGACATTCAGTCTAGAGATAGGTAACAGCTCAAAGATTTGCTCACTGGGGTCCTGGTCCTCTTGTTCCATATTTCAGGACAGATACTACAGGCGCTAGAGAATTATATGACTAATGAATGCTGAAATTTTAAATACTTTTTTCTGGGCATTGAAAGGAGGTGATGATGCTAGTATTTTCCCTAATGCGGAGAGGTTTCACAATGTGCTGTACTATGATTCCTTTGGTGAACTTCCATCTAGATTATAGTTCAAAAATTAATTAAAACTATTTAGTCTCCTGAACGAGTTCTGAACATTTTATACCCCGGGCCACTGTCACCCTCCACCTCTTTTATTTAGAGTCATTTAACAAGGTTATGTTCTTCTTTCTCTTGCCTTTTCCACACTTAGGCTGAAAGCTTAACCAACTCCATTCAGAACCAGAGAAGGGAACAATGTGGTTTTGTACTTCATCACAGCTCCCTCTCTATTGGTAGGGAAGAGCTTTCTGCCACTCTGAGGAGGGATGTCTGTCTCCAGCCCCCATCTCCTGGGCTCACTTTCATGATGCTCATCTCTATATGTTCTCTGCCCACCACCCCCAACCCCCGCAAGGGAGAGAACGGAGAGCACTGGCCCTACTTTAAAAAGAAAAAAACAGTGTCCTTGTTTCGAGTGAAAGAAGTAGGAACTAAGTAGCAGTTAAATAATGCATTCAGGCACATTGCCCAGCCCCTTTCTGCATGCTTTCCATAAAAGGAGCCAAGTCAAGGGAAAAAGGAAAGTTCTGGTCTGACAGCCTCTGAGTTCTGGGTGACAAAGAGTGACGAAGGTGGTGACTGAATGCTGGTTTTCCGTTCACAGAGAGTACGGGCCCCCCAACTCCTGTCCTTGCGTCAGTGCCAAGCAAATTCACTGCTGAAAAGGGTCAACTTAATGTTTATACTTTTTATGTCAGTTGAACAAGTTATTTAACTCAATTTATCACTCGCTGCCAGTCCTGAAACGGTCTCGGTGCTCCCTGGGTGTGTGCCACAGGAAACTGAGGCAATTAGAAAGACTTTCCTCCTCTGGAGCCCTTCACCCTGGACAGACTTGGGGAGAAGTGTTGAATTGTATTGTAGTTAGTCATTGAAATCAAGTGCTCCGTTTCAGTATTTTGTTGGTCAGGTCTCCAGGCTGTACACAGTTCTTATGCGTATACTTGGTAGCTCTTAATCATGTGAAGCATTGCTTCTGAATTAGAGTTGTTAACTCTTTAAACATATGAAATGACTGCATCATCATTTAACAACTGAAGTTCATTCAACTAGAAATCTTCAATATGAGAGGGTTCTTAAGAATAGATGTAATGAACTAATAAGGAAAACTTTGGGACTCATTACTTTGAGTTATTTGCTTTAAAAGATAGCATTCATTTTATTTTATTTTATTTATTTTAAAATAATTTTATTGATTAGTGTCAAAGAGAAGGGCAGGGAGGAAGGGAGAAAGGAAGAGAAGAATCAGTGTGTGGTTGCCTTTCACCTGCCTCCAGCTGGACCTGGCTGGAGACCTGGCTTGCAACCTGATTATGTGCCCTGGCTGGGAATCGAACCAGCGACCTTTGTGTTTGCAGGCTAGCGCCTTATAACATTCATTTTAAATTGCAGCATGTACTTATAAAAGAATAGAGTGATATAACACAGGAAGTTTGTATAAATTTTATTAAAGAACAAGAAACTGAATGTATGTAAGCCATCTATATAATTTCTTCAAAAATTTGTATTGAATTAGTCATATGTTACTTCAAACATAACATTTTTTAAAACTTTTGAAGTTCAGATTTATTTTGTATAGTTTTCAAAGATGTACTACTGTAGAACACAGTTGCGATCAATAACATTTACCTTAAAGAAACCAAAAAATGATGAAGAGACTTCTTTAAGTTGAAGAAAAAAAGACCACAAATATGAATAATGAAATGGCAATAACTACATAGCTATCAATAATTACTTTAAATGTAAATAAAGTAAATATTCTGATTAAAAGAGTGGCTGAACATTGACTTTATATCCAGCTTTTTTGCTAAATTTGCTTATGCTTAGCGAAATAAGCCAGTCAGTGAAAGACAAATACCATATAATCTCACCTATTACAGGACAGTAATGAACAAAACAAACAAGCAAAACAGAACCAGATACATGAATTCGGTGAATAGACCTTCAGTGGGCTGGGGGGAGGGGGGTGAGGGGGATGGGGGAGGAAGAGGCAAAGAAGGGGAGCAGTTTAGCCAAGAAACTAGTATGGAAAAACCATGGACATGGACAACAAGTGGGATTGACTTTGGGGGGAGTGGGTGGGTGGGTGAGGAAGGGGACAGAGGGGCATAAAAAGAGGTTGGATATATTACAACAACAATAAAATTAAATTAAAAAAAAGAGTGGCTGAACCGAAAAGAAAACAGAGCCTTCCATTTGCTATCTATAAGAGACTCACTTTAGATACAAAGATGCATGTAGGCTGCCAGGGAAGGGGTGGGGGAAAAAAGATGTTCCATTGAAATGGAAACAACAAAAAAAGCTGGGGTAGCAATGTTTATACCAGACAAAATGGACTTTAAAACAAAGGTTACAACAAGAGGCAGAAGGACCCAGTAATTTCACTTCTGGGGATTTGTCCGAAGAAACCCAAAACACTATCTCAGAAAGACACTGCAGCATTATTTACAATAGGCAAGGCATGTGTCCATCAGTAAAGCAATGGACAAAGAAGGGGTGCACAGGTACAAGGGGTTAGCACTGAAACATACAAAGAATAAGAGCCTGCCATTTGCAACAACATGGGTTGACCTAGTAGGTATTGTCTTCAGTGAAATAAGTCAGAGAGAGATAAATGTTACATGACTTCACTTATATGTGGAATCTAGAAAATAAAATTAATGAACAGACAAAACAGAAACAGACTCATATATAAAGAGAACATTTTGATGCATGCCAGATGGGAAGGGTTGGGGGGATGGGTAAAAAGGTGAAGGAATTAAGAAGTACAAATGAGTAATTACAGAGTAGTCATGAGGATGTAAAGTACAGCATAGGGAATATAGTCAATGATACTGAATCATAATAACTATGTATGGTGTCAGATAGGTTCTAGATTTATTGGGGTGATCACCTGGTAATCACTATCGTATCACCTGAAACTGATATAAGATTGTGTGTCAATTGTAATTAGAAAATAAAAAATCACTAAAAGGTCAAGAAACCACCGGTGTCATAATGTACGTGTGAAACCCCCCAACAGAGATAAAGCAAGCCATCCAGGAGGCATCTGCGGTGTTGGTCAAGGGCACTAATGGTGGAGTCACATAGACTTGGCTTCAGGTCTTACTCAGCCACTTACTAATGTTAAAGCACCCTGGGCAAAGAGACTTGTTGAAGCCTAGACTTTCTTTTTCACTTCTCAGAAGACCGTTAGTATCTACCTGTTAGGTTTCTCTATGGCTTCGAGTAGTTGGCAGGAGGGTAGCGCATGGTAAGCACTCAAAACACCTTCACTCATTTTATTAGCAATAATATGCTTCTCAGTCTCCCAGTGAGTTGGATTGGATCTTAAGCAAAAAGAGAAATCGAACATCTTTGAGATACGCCCACAGCATATCGATAGTTTAAAATAAAAATTGTAGCTGGTTTGTGTGGGTCCTTTAAGGATGTCATGGTAAAGAAGGAAGGAAGGAAGGAACGAAGGAAGGAAGGAAGGAAGAAAGGAAGGAAGGAAACATGGAAGAAGGAGCTCTTCATTCAGGACCAGCAAAATATTTCTTGGGAGAACTTAAGATAGTACAGATGTGAAGTGAAGACCTGCAGAAGCCTGAGTCACCTCTGAAAGCTACCTGGCACAGGTAACTGTGACTGACTCTGGCTACTAGAGAGAGGAGGAGTCCAAAGAAATATAGACCTTCCCATTAGGACTGATGACAACATCACACCAGAAAGTTTGTGAGATAATAAAATGAGACATAACTGTACATTGCAGTGAGACATGAATGCAAGATCGCATGAAGTACTCTATGCATTCTAAACCCACAGAATGTTAGCGTCTAAAGGTAAATGCAAAAACTACTCAGCCTTTATCTACCGGCCTGATTGTGCATACCTTTTGTTTGCATTGTGGCTATGAACCAAGTATCTACTATGTCATGCTATTTTAGACTTTGGCAAAGAATAAAAACATAGTTGTTAGTGCTGTATCTTTAAAGCCAGTTTCTACTTTCGGTGCCAGGTGGTACTGTTTGTTTTGTTTAGAAAAGGAAAATTCTTCCTTTGTACAAAGAATAAAACTTTAAAAAAGGTATTAGGATACAATTTCTTCAGGTACAAAAAAGCAGTTTCATTTTAATATGTTCACTTTCTACCTTTGAGTGCTGGGCTTAGAAAGCCAGGTGGGGTAAAGCATATTCTGCTCTCAACCTACCTAGCATTTGAGTCCAATTAGCAGGTGGATCGAAAATTTATTTTTCTTAATAGAAGTTATTATGTCTGGAATTTGCTTAGTGGTTTTGGGGGAGATTAGAAAACAGGATAGCAAACAGGGTGGGGAAAATAAGCCAGAAAAACCAAGATCATTTCCCGTTGGATTAGAACTTCAAGCGATTCCGGAGAATGGAATGTCCATAATCACAACCCTATTATTGGTTGTTCGGGAGCCTCTGGGGTGAGGGCAACACCCTCCTTTGAATCCCGAGCCCATTTCCTGGTCCGTTAGCCTTTTCTCTCCATTCTGCATTTCACTAACTGTTTTATATGCTAACAACTGCCTAAAAGGAATTGAGGGGGCTTGGTACAAATGCCAGAGAAATGGATTCATTAAAAGGAACAAAAAAGAAAAAGTTATGTGATCAATAGAAGAAGAAATAACTGTACCATGACATCTGCATGTAGCCTATGCAGAATTGTGACAACTGGGCAGAAATGAAAGGGCTCACATTCCCAGCCATGGACCATGAAAACGTACTTCCTTGGGTCGTGAGGATAAGTGAGGGTAAAAAAACTGGAACAAGCTCTGGAAGAGTAATTGCTATGAGAAAATCGAGTGAACCTGACGGGCGATGAGAGGAAACAGTGACAATCTGAAGTTGTCACTCCACCCAAAAGGAGGAAACGGGTCCTGCTACAAGGACAACAGAAAGGATTTGAAGAGGAGGGAAGTTAACACAACTGGAAATGTATGTTTGCTATGCCAAAGCCCTCCCTGAAGAGATTTCTGGATATGCAATATTAATTCCAGACCCGGACAGGAAATAACCAAATGTCACCTGAATGATCTGGAACTTAAAGTGACCTCTTTGAATATGATTTACTTTCAAGGAAACAGTTGACTTTCAGAATCTGCCCTGGAAATTCACTTCAGAAAATGGGAGAGGAATATATATATATATATATATATATATATATATATATATGCAGAGAAGCTGCACTACCTGGACCCTGCAGAGTCCAGGGCCCACTGCAGGCAGAAGGGGCAAGAACTGAACACGTTCTGCTTTTGGAGCTGCTGCCGGTGAACAGCGGAGGGGCAGTGGCACAGGGGCTCCCAGAGCTCTGCTGGCCCGAGGGGAGCTGCCTCCCTAGCCTTTGGCGGCCCGCCCCTCCCAAGCACAGCTGGCAGGCACCGCTTGGCACTGGGCTCCTTGGAGCAGCCTCCGCCGAGGGACAAGGCGGCTTTTCTTAACTGTCCACCCCCTTGGCTTTCCAACTTCTTACACGGAGTCTGCAAGATCATTCTCTGCAAAGTGGAAGACGTGCAGACAGGAGGACATGTCCCAACACAGGTCTGGTGTCCCAGACCCGCGCTGATGGCATGTTATTTCCGCACGGCAAGAACACACGGGCCTTTGTGCAAAGTGCATCTGGAAAACTTCCCAGAGCACGCATCTGCCCTCTGATTTACACCTTGCAGAATCAGGCTGACCCGCAGGAAAGCCCGAATCTCTGAGCAGTGGGTGGGCTGCACTCCCTCCCCCAGCCCTTGCCTCCTTCTTCTCAGAAACAATCGTGGGTGTTCCCACCTCCCCAAAACTCCCTCCTCTGAAAATGGAGGGGGAAAAGCTGCTTCCTGGCTGAATAAAGCTGAAACACCTGTGTTCCAGAAACACGCAGATGTAGACACGCTGCTGCAGACCCATCTGCCCTGCCGCCCGCCCGGTGGTTTGGGGCGGTTTGGGGTGGTGAGCAATCGCTCCTCATTATCCCAATTCCTTTGCAATTTTCACCTCTCTGTTTCTGTCTCTGTCTCTCTATCTCTGTCTCTCTCTGTCTCTGTCTCTCTGTCTCTGTCCCTCTCTGTCTCTCTGTGTCTCTGTCTCTCTCTGTCTCTCTGTGTCTCTCTGTCTCTGTCCCTCTCTGTCTCTGTCTCGCTGTCTCTCTCTGTCTCGGTCTCTCTCTGTCTCTCTGTCTCTCTCTGTCCCTCTCTCTCTCTCTGTCTCTCTCTCTCTGTCTCTCTCTCTCTGTCTCTCTCTCTGTGTCTGTCTCTGTCTCTGTCTCTGTCTCTGTCTCTCTGTCTCTCTCTCTGTGTCTATCTCTGTCTCTCTGTCTCTCTCTCTCTCTCTTTCGCACTCTTTAGCTTTCAAAGGCCCAAAAGGCCTTATATTTCAGGTGGTATCTTCCCTCCCTCACTATTTATCCTGCCTTTTTGATCTGGGCTGGAAAGACACACTGGAAGAAAAAAACACAACACTCATAAGAAGCCTGCCGCTCCTGTGACGGCTGTCACCGGGCCTTCTGCGTTGCGGCCGCATTTACAGAGCACTCACAGGCCCGGTATCCGCTAAGCGCCGGAGCGTGGCAGCTGGCAAAGGGGCCTCGTCCGGCGACGATGCCTGCAGAAAAGTGCCAGCCCCGTGCACTGTAGAAACGGCGTCCCATTGGATATACAGAATCATAGCACCATCTTCATTCTGTTGCATTTATTTACAACCTCTTTTTCTGTCATAGAGGGCAATGTCCTTTGATGACATACAATGAGTTTAAATTGCTTAGTACAGCATCTATCATGGAGCAGGCAGCTTAGTCACAATCCTGTGAGAAGAACATGTTAAAAATTGGAGTCCCAGCCCTGGCTGGTAGCACAGTGGATAAAGGCGCCGGCCTGCGAACCCAAAGGTTGCAGGTTCGATTCCCCAGCCAGGGCACATAACCAGGTTGCAAACCAGGTCTCCAGTCAGGTCTGTGGCTGGAGGCAGGTGAAAGGCAACCATACATTGGTGTCTCTCTCCCTCTCTGCCTCTCTCCCTTCCCCTCTTTCTAAAAATAATGGAATAAAATATTAAAAAAAAAAAATTGAAGTCCCAAACTCGCAGGTCTTTAAACTCAGAGGATTATGCAAATAATAAATACATGTGCTGGGGTCTGGGGAATGGATAAAGTGTGGGGAAGGGGTGGAGATGATCAGTCAGGGCTTAAAATAAATCAGGTTTTGGACAGTAATATTTTGTTTTCTTTTTTAATACTTTTTATTTTGAAATGACACTAGATGACAGAAGAGATACAGAGGCAGTACAGAGAGTTCCTCTGTACTGAGTACAAAGATTCCCATGATACGAACATCTTATGCAACCACGGCACACGTATCCAAACCCAGAAATTAATACTGGTGGAATACTGTTAACTACGTGACAGGCTTGATTCCGATGCCACCCGTTTTTCCACGGACCTCCTCTTTCTGGACTAGGATCTCATCCAAGCCATCCAGAGCCTGTGCGTTTTGTTTAGAGTCACAGGGGCTCTTTGTGCTCAGTAGGTGCTCCATTGTCACGGTTTCACCACCTGGAGGACCCAGTAGGGCCCCTCGGGATCTGTAAAGTTCGGCCAGGGAGCTAGGAAGGGAACAAGACAAAGCGGAAAGATGGGGAAAGCTGCTGTGATTTTCACATTAAAAAAAAAAAAGGGGGGGGGGAGAATCTATCTGCAGCGAGAACAGAATGACTTAGAAAAGCGGTTTCCTGACCCTGCCTATCTTCTCAGCCCTGGGAAAAGGAAAGGTCAAGTACTCTCTTTTGATAACCTTGTTAATCTCTAGGGGCCCCACAGCCAATTAGTCTGATGCAGCCCTGCATTCCTTTCCATTCCGGGGCTGGGGGAAATGCAGCTCGGCCTCCCGGCCGCCGGGCTTACAGCTCAGCGGCCTGTCAAACGCGTCAGAAGACCAAGGGTTGAAGCCTCAGCTGCTACCCCTAATCCTCACTACCCGCAATGGCATTGACTGCCGGGCTCCCAGGCCAGTGCTGTTGCAAGGAAAAAGTTGGAGCAGAAACGGAAAATGGAGTCCCTTCGTGCGTGTGGGCGGGGGGGCGGGTCCCTGCGCCGGGAGTAATGAACTCCGGCTGGCACGGCGCTGGGTCTAGCAATTTGCAGTTGGTTTGAGCGGCAATCGCCCAGCAGCTGAGTCACGTGGGACCTTCCTGCTACGGGGACGTCGCAGGCCAGCGCCCTGCACTGCCCAGGTGCGCTGCGGCCCTTGAAGTGCAAAATCCTGGGGCGGTGCGTTGGGAGGAGGCTCCCTGCCTCCTCAACGCGGACCTCAGAGCGGTTCCCGGGGCACCTCTGCACATGCGTGGAGCGCCCCCCGCGCCAAGCAAACCTCCACAGCAGGTATTACACGGACTGTAAAGATCATCCATCTTAGTCCAACTCACAAACAGGTCTCCGGCCCCCCCCC
>PVIW01010216.1:0-45865 GCA_004026585.1 Noctilio leporinus
GCCGGCCTGTGAACCCAAAGGTCGCAGGTTCGATTCCCCAGCCAGGGCACATAACAAGGTTGCAAACCAGGTCTCCAGTCAGGTCTGTGGCTGGAGGCGGGTGAAAGGCAACCATACATTGATGTCTCTCTCCCTCTCTGCCTCTCTCCCTTCCCCTCTTTCTAAAAAATAATGAAATAAAATCTTTAAAAAAAAAAAACAAAACTTTATAGATATAGTTAAAGCTGCACTCAGAGGCAAATTCAGAGATTTGCATGCTTTAGAATTTTTCCAGCTTTACTGAAATATAATTGATGAGTAAAAAATATATATTTAAGGTGTACAATGTGATGTTTTGATATAACTTGTGTAATGATTATCACATTCAAGCTAGTTAACCTATCCATTACCTCACAATATGTTTTCTATACTGAGTGAGAAAGGGAAACATTAAATTATTGCAATTCAGGATGTTTGAAAAATATGTATAAATAAGTGATTTGCCATTTGTGATTAGAGAAATGCTAATTAAAACAACAACGTGATACCACTACAAATGGTTAAAATCCAACAAAACAAAACAAAGCTAAATAAAAACAAACTGACAATACCCATTGACAGGGTGTGAAGCAAGATGAACTCTCATTCATTGGTGGTTGGAATACAAAATGGTATAATCACTTTGGAAAAACAGTTTAGCTGTTTATTACAAAGCTACATATAGTCTGACTATATGACTCAACAATCGTATGCCTAGATATCTACCCAAATGATTTGCAAACTTACATATGCCCCAAACCTGCATTAACATTAATAGGAGCTTTATTCATAAATGCCCAAATCTGGAAGAAACCAAGATGTTCTTTAACAGGTTGACTGTGGTGTGGGTACATCCACACCATGGGATACAATTCACACAATAAAAATGTGTGAGCTATCCAGCTTTACAAAAACATTTATGATTCTGAAATGCTGTGTGAAAGAAGATAGCCTGAAAAGGCCATAAATACTGTATTATTTCATGTAGATGATATTCTGGAAAAGACAAAACTGTAGTGGGGGTAACTTGGCCAGTGGTTGCCAGGCATTTAGGGAAGCAGGAGTGTTAAAAAGGGAAAGCCCAGATTTTCTAGACTGGTGAAACTGCTTGGGATGATGTAGTGGTGGGGACATGACACCACACATTTTCAGAAGCCAACAAAACTTTATGGTAAAAAGAGTGAACCATAACATATCCAATTTAATAAAAACATTTAAAAGGTCAGGAGATATCAAGATAAAATGAAGAATGTAACAAAGAAACCTAATTATATTACATGAATGAATAATATGACAGGGATGAGAAGGGGAAAAGGTGCTGATAGATGATGATAAATAGATAGATATAAATATATACCCATACATGTATGCAATACATAACATGTATAGAACTTATAACAGTCAAGGGTTACTAAAGTTTTATAGTCATTAACAAACTTTCATTGATCAATAAACACAAGTGTCCAAATTTAAAATAAAGAAAATATGTAAACACCTGCTGTCCAATAAATTTAAAAAAGCAAATTGCTAATTGACTTGTTTATAAAGCAATTCAAAATTATATGTACAAAAAGAAGTAAAAGAAAACTAAAAAATACCATTTGCCATCCACTTTCAAATCGATAGACTTAAAGGCAAGTGAGAATGTCCAGTACTATCCTCAAGAAATCAAATACCCACCTTGATACAGATTTCTAATCATTTTGTTCTCTATTCTTGATTTAACAAGGGCCAAGAAATTCCGTACAGTTAAGAGAGGGCAATTTATCTTAAATTGTTGCTTAGTGTCAGTCAGAAAAGTATTGCTATCCATAGTGCACAGAAAGGAATTGAGAAGCAAACACAAAGCCCAGAACTTTCCTGTCTGTTAAATTAGTCCAAAGTAGATTAACTTTTTTCTTTGGATTTAGAAAAGCAGGCTCACCCATATTTAAATACAAGTTCTAAATCTCATGCCCCAAATAGGATGATGTTTTCATTTTTTTGTTCATTTTTCCATTAAAAGCCTCCATCAAGGCAAATAATCATACATTAGCACTAACATACATATTTTTAAAAACAAGTTTGAAGCTTTATAAAATAACTTGACTTTGAACGTAGTTTTGTTTTTTTCTTAAATCAAGGGAGATGATGATAAACTTTCAGTCAAAGGTATCAAAGTCCAATGATGGGAGAGTCCATTAAGATAGATTTTTCACCTTAATATTAAATGGAAAAAATCAGTATATAATGACACATTACATTCTAAACTGGATTACAGTACTAGGGGCATGACTATTGCTCAATGGGACAAAAAAAAAATAAGACTAGAAAAAATTCAAAGGGGTGGAGTGTTTGGAACTAAAATAAACCAAAATAAGACATGATGTTGTGCAAATTTATCTAAATTGCCCCAGTGGGAAGGGAGAATTTGGAAGAAGCTCTTTAATAATTATCAGTATTTAACCACCTGAATCAAGAAACAACACACACACACACACACACACACACAAAACCCTCAGGTTTTTGTAATCATCAGCTTTCTATTCCTGTACATGTTTACTAGCTCTTATAAATAAAATTTTACTCTTTTTATTTGCCCTCATATGTCTTAATTCCTATCCTATTTACCACTTAATTCTATTACAGTCTGTAACACAAATCAATGATGGATCTGCACCTTGAGTAACACTGAATTTCCTGATATCTTAGTTTGGAGATGCAATTTGCAAACATTCATGAAAGCAAGAAAACAATTGTAGAATCCACTCGTGTTTTAAGTCACATTAAACACATTCTTATTGGGTTGCTGCTTATTACAGTTTTCAAAATTGATTCTGCAAGTGCTCTCAAAACTATGCAAAGGATGTCACGTAAAAACATTTACATGAAATGTCACGCAAGAACATTTATACCACCAGATTATAGTAGACACGTTATCAACTCAAAATATTAAAGTGGGAAAACTCACATTCTAATTTTTTCCAGAACTTTAATATTGTCTTTTAGTTATAAAATAGAATAAATTACCTTTGTGAATATGCAGACACACAACCGTCTCCCCTCAAAACCCTGGTTTTTAAAGCCACACATTTCTCACCAGTGTCACAATGTAGCAGCTGCGCACAAATTGGGACTGCGGGAACACATGCAGGATGGGAGGACATACTTTTAGATAATAGCCACACCTTCCCCCAAATTCCTGCCCTTACTGAGCTTTCATTCTACTGTGGGAGATGGACAACCAGTTAGTCAATAATGAAAACAAATAGTACATCAGGGGAGGGTAAGTGTCTAAAGAAAAATGAACCAAGGAATAGGGAGTGTTCCCTCTCACTGGCAACACTAAGCAGTTTTCTTTTATGACTCAAAGTCTTTCCTATTTATTTTTTTAAACTTGACAGCTTTTCCCAGACACTATGTTTAGAAGTGAGTGTGTAATACCATGTATGAAGCACAAACTCCTTCTCATATAACATCGAAGAGCATTAGTGCGTAATAAAATATATTTTTGCAACTGGTGGGAAGAGAGACCAAATCAATCACCATGATTCCTTTGCTGAAGTATTTGCAGCCATTGATGGTGAACGGCTTAGGGGATGACTTTGGTGAAGCAAAGTATGGTTAAATGTCTTCCCTACTTGGTCTCTAGAAAATAAAAATGCTCATTTTCTCATTTATCAATTAGTGCTCTGAGGTCATTAGTCATGGTATGAACTATATTTTCCACCTTATTTCTAGTCCACAGTAGTTATGTCATTCAAATGAAAATATTTCTCTGTACTGCAGGCGTGGTGTCAAAGGTAAAGGGTTTGGTTTAAACTTGCTTTGATGATTCCATATAAATTCAACACACATTTTTGCAGTTATCTATAATATAATAAGAATCCCCATAGTCCTACAATATATATACTACATCATCAGATAGAAAAATTAGTGTCTATCTAAACAGATGATTCTCCTTCTAGTCTATATGACAAACCAAATCAAACCTATAGGATTCACATATACTATGTGTTTGAAATATATGAAAATTCTAAGGTATACTATAACTTATTCCTACCTTTCTTAAGTTAAAAATAATAAATAAACCAATATCCTTATTAAAGGGCTACTGTTAGCTTCTACGAATCTGTAATTTTACACCTTTTTCTCATTTCATAGCATGATTAAATGGACTTTATTTTTCCTTTGCATATTTGTACTTTCCTATTTTCCCCAGATAGTCTTGAGTTTTTCTAAATTATACTTGAATTATAATGAAATCCTCTTGGCTGAAATTTCCTTTAAATCTTTTCCATTTTATTCCATCCTCTGCATAAGTGAGATAGTGTTTGAAAAATACCACTTGTTTGTTATGACATCATTTTACCAACACCTAGAAAGGCTTCTGGTGCTTGCAATAGCAAACCTACCTGTTGTCTGAGATTCTTGCCCTGCCTATCTGGATTTGGTGTCACAGTCACATAATACAAGCATGTATTCCAGTCTAGTCAGCTGTCTTTCTGTGTCATTGTCATTCAGGCCTCTCTCAGTTTTTAGCTGTGTGAATTTAAGATGCTCATGTTGCTCAGACTTTGCTTTGTTCTATCTATTTTCTACCGATATTTTAAGACCTTAGGTTCATTCATGGTATCTCCTGGCTACAAGGCAATGACACACAAGCTCACTTCGGCTGACCAGAAGAATGACAGCTGAACCTTGAAAGAGAATCCACCCTGAACTGTCATAGAGACAAGTCACTCCTATGTACTTCAGGTCCTTGATAAGGAAGAGGTAGAAATTCCTAGAAGACCTCCATTTTATGTCATTTGTAATTTGTCATATGTAAGTATGCCAAAGCTAATTGTCGAGAAATAAGTTACCACGTTCTTACTCTAGAATGTAGATTCAGATTCAGTTACTTTCAGGTAATTCTTTTGTTTTCTTCATAAAGCTATAAGTGAAGAACCCTTCTAGGTATGTTTATAGATAAATATCTGTATTTTGGTTATCTATTACAACTGAGATTCCGGTGTCTGGTGGGCAAGCAGTATTACTAGTATAATGCCTCATTAAAAAGACATTTCTGACTGGGTATACTATAGATTAAAATTGGACACAGTAATCATCGTCTAGAAGCAGAGGCACATTGATACAAAAGTGTGCTATTAACAAAGAAAGTAAGGTACCTAAAAACTGGAGCTAATAGGAAGAAATCAATCTCTTGTTCCCCTTCATTCTCTGTCTCTGTCTCTGTCTCTGTCTCTGTCTCTGTCTCTCTGTCTCTCTCTCTGTCTCTGTCTCTCTCTCTCTCTTTCTGCCTTTCACTTTAATGTACATTTTCACTACATGTTTTACAAGCATTACTTTAGGTCTGAGGAAAATAATTCATAATATCCTATTACTTTATTATAGTAATATTGTGGCACTGCACATACATCACACTAATAAAATAAATACTAATAACTTAAAATTTGACTTGAAATTCATGACACAGTGGAATAGCTCAGGAACAACTCAAAACAGTGACAGTAAGTTTTTCTTCTTTCTCTATGTGCTATTATATTTGGTAAGTGGAATCTATATTCCCACACAAACTGGAATTGCTAAAGTCTTAATAGTATCTCCATGGTTTTGCTTCCGACTATGATGCCTTTGCTGATTTCATCATAGTGTAAGGATAATAACGACTCATCATGTGTCCTCAGGAGCATGAACTGTTTGAGGCTATTTCTACATTCACAGCAGCCTCACTCTGAAATAGCTGTTCTAAGTCTGTCAATCTACCCACCAGCTTTCTGCCCTCAGCAGGACTGCTATACATAAACTCTCCCTCGGCTGGAGAACTAACCACAAAGCATCCAATTCTTTTCCTAATAAACTTTAAATTCCATAATTCTATTAACTTGCTACCTACCCCCAAAGTGTTTTATGCTTTTGTGACACAGTTAGCCTTGGGCAATATTTTGCACAAGATTATTTTAGATGCTTCTTACCTACAATCCATGAATGTTTTTATTTTTTCTGATTTAATGAAATACTATACATGCATATCAATTAGAACTTTTTCTAACTGTATTTAAGGGAAACCTCCAAATAATAAGGGCTGAAACCCAAAGACTTATTCTCCACATGAAGGAAATCGAGAGATAGGCAGGCCAGAGCTGCTATGCTGACACTCTATTTTTATCCACCAACCTCTCGGCACATGGTTTGTGTACTGAAGTCTACTTCATGGACCGAGATGGCTGAATACTGGAGTATTTCAGACAACAAGAAAGAGGAAGGGAAAGGGACCTAAAGAGATACGTTTTCCAGCTGAGTCAGTCCTTCTATAAATTATGACATTCTTATACATTATTTCCACGTGTTTCCCAGTGGGAAGATGAATGAGAAATGCAATTAAAATTTGAAAGTCCTCACCTGAGGATATTTTTTCCCATTGCCTTTAAAGAGAGAAGAAGAGAAAGAAGAAGGGAGAGAGAGAGAAACATTGATTGGTTGCCTTCTATACACACCCAGACTAAGGATCCTACCCTAGGTATGTGCCTTGACTGGGATCAGACCAGCCACCTTTTTGAAATGGGATGATGCTCTAACCAACTGAGCCACGCCAGCCAGGGTGAGAAATGCAATTTTTGAGTTGTGTGCATTGTCACTGTGAGAACAATGAGGCTTCTGTTATTAAAAAAGAGAACATGTATAGAATAAACAACTATTTATATCTCTCAAAACACTTTTACCGTTTCTATGCCCATTGCATATCTTTATTGCATATTATAGTGGAAAGATCACAGTCTTTGGAGTTAGCACATCTTGTGTCACGTCTTGTACCTGCAACTTACAAGGTATGTCATGTCATCTATGGCATGTCGTTATTTCTAAATATGTTATCTTTAAGATAAAAATTTAATAATGCTTATTTCACAAGATTATAATCAAAGAAATAATAATATATGTGTATAATGATGCTTTCCAAATAATTTACTTTATACTGGTTACAGTTATGTTATTGACTTTAATGTGTGAGTTTGGAAGTATTTATATTAGGTAAGAGGGGTATAAAAGAAAAGACATTAATAAAATTAATTTGTAATCCATGGTCTTTTAAGTTGTTTATGCTTACCTCGGAGAAAGCAGGAAGAAAGTACTTACACTTTGATCTATTAAATGAAAATAAAAAGTCATCTAGAGTAGAGAGCAATCAAAATTCTGTATGCCACAGAAAAGGTGGTGGTTTTGCAGAATAGGAGAGAGTTTGAGGGCCTAAAGGCTAACTTTCATCATTTCACCACCTTATGTTAGGTCAGTGGTAATGAATAAGCAGTTTTCATGTATAGCTCTTACAGCAGAGATGATTGTCTACCCAACATAATCCTCCTCATTCACTCTTTCTAAAAGTGTTGATTTTATTTCAGTATTGACACCTGTTCATACAACTAAACAATAATATTTTGATAACAGTAAGAACATTTGTTAATATTTCAATTAATCAACTATAGTTGTTAAATATTTTCTTTACCTATTTTTCTAATTAAATTTCCTGATTAGTAAGAAACCTTTTTAGTATAATTAGTATAACACAATAAGTTACCAAAAATGGTTTATCTTCCCAATAAGAAATACTAAAATTTAATATCTGTGTATAGAATTCATTTGATATAATTTACAGGACTATGAAATTCAGAGAAATACATACTTTTGAAATGAAAAATGTGTTATTTTCCTGAAAAATTTCCTTCAATATCTTCCTTCTGAATTTGTTAAATATGTGCCCATATTATATTGCCTTAAGTGATCTGCTGTATCTTTTTCCTAAAATGCATTCTGTCACAGACAAAATGCTAATACCTTTAATATGTAAAGCTTATAAAAATCAATAATGTAAATACCAAGGGCCTAAATAGATAAAAGGATGAAGTGTATAAGAAGAAAATTCTCTGACACAGATAAAATGTGTTTCAAGAAGGAAAGAGAGTCAACCATAGTTCAAATTCTATTCTGCTGTCAGGTGAGATGTGAAATAAACAATAGCCATTGGAATTAGTAGAAGGAAGGTTGTTACTTTCATGGATGGAGGCAAATTTTGTGAAATGATGGGGCAGAAGCCAGCCTAAAATAGACTAGGGGCCAAGTGGTAGTTGAGGGAATATATGCTGGGAAGATAGAAAATGCTTCTAAAGGCTGTGAAGGTAAAAGAAGAGAAACATGAATAGGTAGGTGAGATGTGTTGGCTCTAGGTAAGGAACTTTTAAAATTTGTACTTCTTAATCTAGGTAGAAAAAAATTGAGGGGGAGGGGTGGAGTATAGTAGAGAGAGGGAGAATAATCAATTATGTAAGTTTCTGAAAAGCTCAGAAAACTGACATACAAAGCACAGGTAGAGACTTTCACCTTGCGGAAGAGAATGGACACTTCATAAAATTAATTGTAACAAAGTAGAATGAATAGGTGCAGATGGGTACAATTTTATATTTGGTAGTGAAATGTTGAAGTAGTTTTCAACTTGACTTGATAAAATAATAATCCAGTTTAGGGACTATAAAAAGAATGGTGAAAAAAGAAGTAATTGGAGGCTGAAAATGTTAATTTTGGGGAAATCAAAAATATGAAAAGTTTTTTGACATTTTTAGTATGCTCAAAGAATACTTGGCCCCTATGAAACAGAGACACACACAAAATACCGTAAGGAGAGAAGAGTCAGCTATATGAAGACAAGATAAAGTTAAACATGAATAGACCTAAGTGGACTAAAAGAAAAAAATAATAGAAAATTTATGTCTCTTCTGGAGTTTAAAAACCAATTAGAAATATTTCTATAGGTGTTCAATTCAGTTATGTGAAGGAAAAAAAACAAGCAAACAAAAACCTGGAGATTATCTTCCAAAATGTGGAAGACAAGAACAAAGAGAGGAAATCAGTAAGGAAGAAAAATTGCAGATAGGTATAGAGAAATTTAATGCTCAGGTATTCCTGAAGAGGAAGCGTAACAGTAAGAATAGCAATAATCAAAGATATTATTGAAGAAAACAGTTCCCATGGTTAAATATATTTAAGTATATTACTGTCATATGGAAGCAATTCATGCCTCAGAAATAACCAATGTAACAATTTTATATTTCAATAAAAACATTTGAAAACTAAGATAAAGAAAAAAACCTGCAAGTGTATAGGCAGAATAAATGAATTCCAACCAAATAATACGAGCCTGACTAGTATCAGATTTCTACTCTGCAAAGTAAAGTTGCAGATTTGTGTGGGAAATGTTGTATTCCAAGGATTTTACCCAGACGGGTTTTGTTGTTGTTGTTTATTTTTTTAACATGTGGTGGTAACAGAAATCATTTGCAAATACATAAAAGCTAAGAAAACATAATATCCTTATATGCTTGGGAGGAGAAAAGCAGTAACTTATAAAAGAGTAAGAATTAAATTAGCATCAGATATCTTATCATCAACCTGAATTGCAGAAGGTAATTTAGCATTGTACTGAAATTTCTGTTATACCTAAAATTCCATACCTAGCTGAACTATCAATTAAATATGACAATTATTCAGAAAATTAATACCAATGCAAGAAAGAAGAAAGAAAATGTGAGAAAAAGAGGAACTGACACAGGAAATCCAGAGTCAACCAAATTCCAGTTTAAGAAAGGAATAAGTCAAAATGAAAATAAACCAAAGTGTAGATTAGATATTCATGGGCAAGTTGGAACAGTAAGAAGCTAAGGAAAGGAGAATCTCCAGAAAGCTGACAACAACAAAATGGTTCAGGAGAACCATTAGAAAGAGGAATTAAAAAAATATCCTCTAAGCCCTGGCTGGTAGCTCAGTGGTTAGGAGACAGCCTGTGAACCCAAAGGTCTTTGGTTTGATTCACAGTCAGGGCACATATCCAGGTTGCAAGCCAGGTCTCCAGCCAGGTCCATAGCTGGGGGCAGGTGAAAGGCAACCATACATTGATATTTCCCTCCCTTTCTTCCTCCTTCCCTGCCCTTCTCTCTGAAAATAATAAATAAAATCTTTAAAAAAGAAAAAACTCCTTTACGTTTTTTATTCACAAATTTGTTGGCTATTTTATATATTGACATGGGATCCAAACAAACCCTTGTCAATGGCATAACAGGGTATAGATTGTAAATATGTCTTGTATCTAAATCCGCCAATTTGTTCACCAACCTCCCCCTTCTAGCACTGGAAGAAAAAATCCTTAAAATGGGATCACTCATTATTAAGGAACATGTTTACTTTATGTAAAAACTAACATCTACAAATAACAATATCTTAAACTTCTGATTCCTTGGAATTTCTATTTCAGATGCCTCGATATTATGTTAAGTGTAGCTAGCAAACACGTTTATAAAATATTTTGTTCCTTATAAAAAGATATTTGGTTTCAATTTCTAAGTGGCTAAATTTAACAACTTTTCTATATGCCTAAGCCATCAGAGGCACAGAATAGCCAAGGGAGAGCCAGACAACTCATGAAAACTTTGAGATTATTAACATTTTACCTTCCAATTTGCTGTTTAGTATATGCAGCAAATACGGCCAAAAGCAGTGCTTATGAGCAAGCACCCTGAGACATCTGTGAGCTACAGATAGGGAGAAACTTCTAAATAGAGAAATTAATACTTGCAATATTCAGCCATAAGAAAGAACAGCAATTCAGAACTTGAACATGTGCACATAGTATATATATGCATATACACATCCATACTCACAAAAATCAATGCTATGTTGTATCTCAGCTGGTTTGTTCTTGAACTTTCCAATCAGATTGAAAAATCATTAATCTAATGTTATGTCTTTCTTTCCAGCAACATAACCAAATGGCATGTTCTCACATGATTTTCTTTCCTTAGTAGGCCATATATGTTATTTGGAAAGAAATACAATTTTTAAAAATGATTAACTGAACATGATTGCACCTCATTTGAAAAACCTGTCTGGCTATAATGAAAATAATAATTCAAGTAGGAGGTATGGGGAAGATAAATAAAAAGTTGAGCAGAAAACATGTATAATACTAATTAGTTATCCCCCAAACAGTAAGACTGCTGTATTATGCAGTTAACATGAAGAACCTTCTACAGATAAAGCTAGTTCCATAATTTCAATTTCCCTCTGGTATTGGCTATTGGCTGTCTTGTGAATAAAGTTCATGAAGCAGATCCATTAATAGAGCATCCTTTCTCAACCCTCCGCCCTTCACTTTTCTGTTGTTCTTCATCAGCATGCTCACTTGGCATTAGAGAGAGAGAAATAGAGGAGAGGGTGGAGAGAAAGAGAAATCAAAAGCAGTACAATACCAATGCTCCTCTACCTATCCCAAACAGGTCAGATTTTAACTTCATTAAATTGCTGTCATATGTTGGCTGCTGACATACATCAGGGTTGGAGAGCTTCACTCATCAGGTATTCTCTAAGATTATTAACAAGAACAGCAACTCTCATTAGGGGTACCCCAAAAGCAGCTAATTAGGGACAAAGGTTGCTTAGATTGTGACAATTACACCTGTAAGGTCCCTGTAGAAACACCTAAATCTCTAACAAACCTATGTTTGGTTGCTTAGTACAAGAAATAAAGAGCTAGTCCATTAAAAAAAAAAAAAAAAAAATGAGAGGCAGAAACTGTCAACCATTTGAAAAGCTTTACGAAAATGATCATCCAATTAGTGGCTATGATCAAATCAGGCATGAACTCTCTCTGGATGGCTCCATAATTTTCCTTCTTGCATGGTGTAATTTCATATAGCTCAAATGAACTCGTGAGAGGTAATTCAGTTCCAAACAGTTTTCTCATCACTGCTAATTATACTAATACATTGAAATGCCTCCTACAAAATGCATGAGCCCTTTAAGCCACCTCATTAATGTGATATAATTTTTGCCAGAATATATATCAAACCTATTATCACCACAGGTTTTCTTTGGCATTTTTTTTTCAAAATGTCTATCAAAAGCTTAAAAAGTAGATTTCTTTGGGCTCGTCATTGTCTCATAATTAACTGTTTCTTTGAACTACTGTTGTCTGTATTATTTTTCAACAGCCCCAGCCATCTTCAATATGATATCCTCAGACCCACCGGTTCCTTTCTCCTCTCCGAGTATTTTATTTCCTAAATCTTTCCCCTGTTGTAGCTGATTCTTTAAATGTCAAATGGTGCATGCAATAATGTGCAAAAATGAGTTATACAAACTGAAAGCAGGGGTGTAAAAAGAAGCATCATCTGAAACTAAAATAAAGACAGATTTTATGGTATTTATGTCAGTTAATTTAACTGCTGGTAGGGGCTTTTGTTGAAACATGAGTTAGTTCCAGTGTTTAACCTTGCAGTATTAATTTATGCTTTATGGCCTGAGTACTTTATCATTCCCTCCTTGGGAAGACAGTTATCTCATTAGCCAGAATTTAATGAAATGCAAGGATACACTTCTTAATTTCAAAGATTACTATAACACAAATCAGGTGTAAATCTCAGACTGACTGCCCCTTCCCTTGCCTGTTTAAAAAAGAGAGAGAGAGAGAGTGAGAGAGAGGTTCATTTTGCAGACATATCACAGAAACTCATCTGGTGAAATACATTTCATCACAGCCATTCTAAAGGCATCTCTCATCGGTAAAAGTTGGTTTAACTTTGCATCTGGCAATATTGATGGCCCTTTAGCTACTATAAAGTTTCCAGGGTTGACAATTCATTATTCATTATCACAATTAAAAAATAAGATGTTGATAAAATTACCAATTCCCTAGACTTATTCAAGTGTTAGCATGAACTCTTAACCACATTTTGACTAAACTCAGTTTCATAGATAGTACCAATATATTTTGTTATAACTGGTTTTTGCAAATTAGCAGACATTTTCATGAAGAAGGTAAACATACCCTGACATTTAGAGTAATTAAATAAGCCAACAAATACATGTTGGTTTAAAATATAAAACATAATAATTGCCTTTAAGAAGTAAAAATATTTATTATAAAACTGTCTGGAATGACCTTTGCATTTTACGAGTTCTAATATGTCTGAACATTTGAACACCCCACCTACTGGTTGCTGATTCTGACATAAGCCTCCATTTGCACAGCTCTGGGCATTTCCTTGTGCTTTCTCCTTCGCTGAAGTGTCTCAGCTGGTCTATTATATCATCTGTAGCACAACCTGGGCCTGTAACACTACCTGCATCGACTATGATATAGTTTAAATTTATTCTGATGCCCTGGTTGGTGTGACTCAGTGAACTGAGCACTGGCCTGTGAACCATAAGGGTCACTGGTTCGATTTTTAGTCAGGGCACATGCCTGGGTTGCAGGCCAGATCCCCAGTTGGGGACGCAAGAGGCAACCACACATTGATATTTCTCTTCCTCTCTTTCTCCCTTCCTTCTTCTCTCTCTAAAAAATAAATAAATAAAATCTTTAAAACATTTTTTTTTTTTTATTTGAAGAGCATGGCATGATATTTAGGTTCTTTTGGGAATGAATGAATGAACAAATGGCTGGTAAATGCATATGCTGACTTTTAGTTCATTTGAACATACCTTTCTTAAACAATGAGAGAACAAAAAGTTTATACATTATTTGGTGATATATACAAACAACATAAAGTAAGGGGAACCTGGGGAATGAATGAGTCCTTCTGGTTTGCTGTATTAATGGGGAAAAAGATACTTTCCAGGAACTAATAAGGGTTTAAAATCATGTCTTTCGCTAGATATTTGTCTTGTGTGAGTGTGCGTATGTGCATTGTGTGGGTGAGGATGTGTGAGAGTGTGCAGGCATGTTTAAACATCAGCTTAAAACACAAAATATATTATCACAGATACAGGTTTTATTTCAAGGAAGAGGCCAGTAAACTCTTCCCTCTTCCCCAGAGGCAAAAATTAACAAAACCTTTTTTCTTACTTATCTCTGTGTCTATCAGGGGTCAGGTGAGTCGCTGTTTCCTGCTGTCACTGGATGCAGCTGAAGGGGCGTCTCCATGCAGACCAGCGGAAGTCACAGTGCAGCAGAGGGAGAGGACCCTGGTGACAGAGCCTGCAGTGACCTTTAAGGCTTCTCCCCTAGAAATGATTCACACCCCTTCTGTTCAAGTTCTATCAGTCAAAGCAAGTCGTGTGGCCTTACATTACAGGGATGCAGTTTTGAACTGGGTATAAAGAAGAATTTTCTGAAAATTTGAATAAAGCCCTCCTCATGACCAGGGCCCACAAGACCCTAACAGATCTGGCCTCTATTTGTCCCTCCAGTCATACCTCATGCCGTTTATGGCTACCTCACTTGGTTCTAGGCTTGCTGACCTTTTTAAGAGTGCCTAATACAAGTTCAGCTCTTCGCGCCGCAGGGCGTCTCTCTTCCTGGAAGGCCCTTTCTTCACCTTTTGTATAGTTCACTGCTTCCCATCCTGTTGGACTCAGTTTCAATGTCACCTCCACAGAGGTGCCTTCCCTGACCATTCACTCTAAGTTATTACACACCACCAGTAAACTTTTGAATGGAAATGCTTGACATTTGGCTAATCAGATCTAGCAATTATTTTCTAATGTTTTTATATACTTCCTAGTGCTAGAAATCTGAAAATAGTAAAACATGATGTAAGGGGTTACAAATGACACTTCTTGATCAAAAGGCAGATTCCTTGGTCAGAGTGTGAGATTGATCTGGATTTGGGCAGATCTATGTTCAAATTAATAGCTTATTGGCTATGTGATTTATTGCCTCAGTAAATTTCCTCATTTAGATAATGAGATTAATAAAATCTACAAACATTTTGTTTCTTTAGAACAGTTTTAAATTTACAGAGAAATTACAAAGGTAATACAGAAACTTCCTAAATATTCCAAACCCAATTTCCCCTAGTTTTAATATTCTACATTACTATGGTACATTTGTTACCATTAATGAACCAATATTGACACAGTATTCTTGACTAGATACTGCACTTTATTCAGATTTCCTTAATTATAATATAATTTTTTTTTTTTCCAGGATCTCATCCAAGATACCTCAATAAGTCTGGTCATCCTACCTTTTTAGATTTCTTTACGAGTTTCTCAGACTTTTCTTGTGTTGTGATGACTTTGATAGTCTTGAGATGTACAGAATAGTCAGATATTTTGTAGTATTGCTCTGTATTGAAATTTGTCTGACTTTTTCTCATCCTTATGGCATTTTAGAAAGAAGACAATATGGGTAAAATGCCATCCTCAGCACATCATTTCATGGGTACACAATACCAACATGACTTATCACTGTCAATGTGAACCTTGATCACTTGACTGAGAAATTCACATTTTTAAACAGGATTAAGCCAAGTAATATACGTAAAAGCATATGCACACAGTTCCTGGAACATAGGACAGGCTCAGTGATCCTTGATTTTTTCTTTTCTTTTTTATCTGAATACTTGTATTAAGCTGCTATAATATTTTCTTCAATTAATGTATTTTGACTTTGTTGAAATGGGGTACATATTACAATGAAGTTTTTAGCATAAACTAGGCCTCCATTTAAAGTAGAGTGCTTGCTGTAAATGAAGTACTAAATAGACCTTTTTAGAAGAGTGTCAGACCACAAAGGTCACCCAAGGACACTGATCCTGAACATCACAACAGTATTCCAATATAATGTGATCACCTGCTTTTAAAGTAGATGTCAACAATGAGCTACATTACAAACAGGTATCTCCTCCTTAATTCCACCCAGCAATTTATCAAATGTTACCGAGCTATAGCCTATAGAACAAAAACCAGGCAAAGAATTCAGATTTCTGGTTTCTCTTCTTTCTTTCAATACATTTCTGCTGGATCTTAGAAAAAGTAACATGTCTGTATCTTGACCTAGCCATAGCATTTATTTATTCATATGTATTTGAGTAGCTACCATAGCAGATGTTTGCCTATGTTGAGCCTGTTCTTTGACTGCTTAGGCTGGGCTTACATGTTGTGGCCTTTCCTTTTATAGCCACCATCATACATATTATTACTTGTGCAACATCTATTTGCTCAGCTGGATCATGAGCTCCTTAGAAAGAGGGGCCAATGCTTGTTTAAGATGTATTCCCAGAGCCTAGCACTTGGCTGGCACACATGAGTGCTATAATACTTTTTGAAGAGATAAATAGCATTAATTAATCATAAAAAAATGCATTCATCTTTATTTTTCATTTAATTTCTCAAAGCTGTCAAATGGGTAAGCAAGCTCATGGAAGTTAAATGATTTGCCCATGCACCCTGGCTGGTGGCACAGTGGATAAGGCACAGGCCTGCAAACCCAGAGGTAGCAGGTTCAAATCCCAGCCAGGTCAACATAACCAGGTTGCAAGCCAGGTCTCCAGCCAGGTCTATGGCTGGAGACAGGTTGAAGGCAACCATACATTGATGTTTCTCTCCCTCTCTTCCTCTCTCCCTCTCTCCCTCCCCCTCTCTCTGAAAAATAAAAATCTTTAAAACTAAATAAATAAATAAATAAATGATTTGCTCAAAGTTACACCAGTATGGCATAATATGGTCTCTTTTGATTCTGTGTCCAATGTCTTTTTCACTAAAAAATGATGTTTCTAATTAAGTTACTACACTAGGTAATATAAAAATACTGTATAATCATATATGCTTTCCAGGGGTCAGAAGATGAATGAATGTATTTTGAACAAAGTATGAAGGGAAAAAAATGTGTTATGGAAGTATAAAGTATTATTAATATTGAGTGCTAGATAGGCATTGATTTTATGAGAACTAAATATATTTTAAGAAAAAAGAGTCTTCTACCAGCCTGTCTCAGAGGATATTATTCTTAATGCACCAAAAGTGCTTGGAGATTTACAGTTAGAACCCTGCCTGGTTTGTGAGCCAGGAGCTGATTGACTCTCCATGTAGCTCCGTGGGCAGGTTCCTCTGATGTCCCTCCAGCCTCAGTGCATCTGGTTTTGAAAAAATGCCAGGAATTTGATAATAAAGCAATAAAGTTGAAAAAGTCATTGTGATTTATTTTATTTGGAGGATGTTAATTATTTTTACGTGTGTTTGAAATAACATATGCTGATGCTCATAGGTTGTTAAATAAGCGTGAGTTAACTGAGCTAAAAAATAATAATACAACCTTGATTCTACAGAGTTCCCTTTTTAATTCTGCCAGCTCTCATGCTTTCTTCTCTCAAGAGCACTTGCTCTGTGGTTTCCCAAGAAAACTAGGCTAGCGTTTCCTTTTATCCCTTTCCTCAAGTTGGGACTATCCTGAACTCAAGAGACAGGTGGGATTCTGCTCTTCAGACTGTCTTAAATGTAAAGTTAACAGATAAGACTGGTTTTTGGACATTACTGTTTCTCTCCTTTCAGTTACCACCTAATTCATTCTAATTCTTCTGCTCTCTTTTCATCTGGCCAGTTACATACCAAGGATATCTGTTTGTTAATGGTACTAAAATCTTTTAGTGCTTAGGGTGTGAGTGGGGTCAGTTTAGAAGTCATGAACGGTGTTAAAGAAGCCCCAGTCTTTTGGATTTTGAGAGGCTTACATAAAATGGTAGTATGCTGTTTGCTATTTCATTTTTTAAAATTTGTATGTTTAGAATAGGTTTAAGGTTCAAAAAAAAAAAAAAAAAAAAAAGAATGGAAAACAAGAGAACATTTTTCACTCTACCTGAATGAATAGGTAGGCTTGGGTCATCTACAGATTATTTGCTAAAAGTTCTAAAAAGAATGACAAGAAGGTTGTTAGAAAACATTTTGCAAGTTGGATTTTTTTTTCAAATTAAAAACTATCTCTTGGCACTTGGGAAGGTAATATTGTGTTCCCAACTAGTCAAGCTGCCATTTGTCACAGAAATAAGTCATGATCCAGCGACCTGTCTAGAACTGTGCGCTGCAATGTTACCTATATGCACTACACTTCAGGAAGTGGATAAGCATTTATTATGCTAGATAAAAATCCCAATGGATAAATAATTTAAGTGGTTGCTTCTACAGAACAGTTTTAATTCAATCAATGGGTTATGTGAGTTTGCCAAGTAATTAGAAAACACTCTGATTTCTTTACATGCTTTACTAAGTACTTCAATAGATGATGAATTCACTCTTCTTTCCCTATTTCAATTTCTCTTAGGTATTTCCAATTAGATTTTTTATTCATCTGATACTCCGTGATTTCATATAGGTTATTTTTGAAGTGGACATTGCAAAATTCAAACAAAACAGATGTTGGAATAAGATGGACTCTTTTGTTGAGACTAGAAAGACTGCTCATTACAGTCCAAGTTTGCATATAATTTTGCATTGCACAATTTGACCATTAGTTAGTTCTAAAAGACCCCCCTCTATAAACAAGGTATAATTTATTTCACATCATCTCACTCCCAGCTGCATTAAGTTTGAAATGTTGATTTATTTGGTTGGGCTACTGACAAGTGTACACTGAGATGACCATAAAACTGTATTGAGATCTAATTCTTCAAGGGAGTCAAAGGGTAACAATTTATCCACTTAGTGTTATAGAAATTAATTTTTCCATTTGACTATTCATAGCTTCATTAATGAAGAAAAGCTGCAAGAGAAAACAGGCCATTTTCAGGAATGTGATTCAGAACATTAACACCTTAATTTACATAAAATTAGTTACATACTGCTGCAGTAATTTAATTTGTTTGACCAGTACTTTGCAACTGTGAAAAATAGATTCACAAAGGCCAGACAAGGAGTTCTCCATGTTTTCTCCAAATGATTAGTCTCAGAATAATAAGAAACAGAAAAAAAATAACTTCAAGACAGTTCAGAATACTGCAACCTTCTCTTTTATTTCTTCTTTAAAAATGTTCATGAAATGCCTCCTTTGTGCCTCAAATAACTTTCATATTTTTCCTCATTTTATTTCCATTGCATAAGTAAACATAATACAACTAAAATTGTATGAGATGCATTGCTGTCAGATAAAAAAATAAAAAAAAACTTGAATCAATTTTGTGCTACCAACAGTAAGGTTAATTAGTATAATCACAGATATAAGGCCTCAGATGCATACACTAAACTGCTGCTTGTTAACCTGTTCACACCCAAAATTGAACCACCCCTCACTTCTCCCAGAAGCCAAGTATAATTAATTTGAACTTTAAATAATTAGATGGTGGATAAGGCACTGGCCTGCGAACCTAAAGGTCTCTGGTTCGATTCCCAGCCAGGGCACATAACCAGGTTGCAAGCCAGGTCTCCGGCCAGGTCCATAGCTGGAGGCAGGTGAAAGGCAACCATACATTGATGTCTCTCTCCCTTCCCCACTCTAAAAATAATAAATAAGAATCTTTTAATAAATAAATAAATAATTAGATGATTGCCCTTAAAAATTAGACATGCGTGAACATAATGAAGCCATTCTAATTTTTTTGTCTTCCATTTTTCCTGCATTTGAAAATTTCTTCCATGTCAAATCTTTTTTTTTATTTTAAAATTTCTATTTAAAACTCACAATTTCTTTACTATCATCATCACTGATAGCTGTACTCCACACTTCTTTCTTCCTAATGTACCTTACTTAGGTAGGTCTGACTCATAATTCTGCAGGTCAGATTTTAAGTCACTACTTTATCTTAAGTAACAACTGATAGCCAGGTTTCAGTGCCTGAGATGACAGTTCTTTTTTCATATGTCTGCCTACCAGCTTATGAGTTTGAAGATAAATGATTTAGTTTTACCTCTGCTCTATATTTTCTATATAATTAGGAAACTCATTTGTTCCTTTTGTTTCAACTGCTTGGTCTGTGCAGAGATTAATATTGATACAATCCAAAGTATTCTAGGCTAACATAAAAGGTGATTGCTACCCAAAGTTTTTGTACTAACAGGGGCATCTATTTAAAAATAGATTATTGAATTGACTCATTGAACTGATTTGTAAAAATATAGGACAAGTCTTTGATTATTGTTGATACTTTCCCTGTCAGACAGCTTATAAAATATTTTCAATGCAGGAAAAAATTGTTTTAGTCCTGTCATTCTCCTGTCTCTGTGGGAGGATGGTGAGGGTTAACAACAACACAACAATGGAAAAGTCCTGTAAAACTTTGTAAATACCTTTTCTTTTCCAATACTTCTTTTTCTAAACTCTTAACTGGATCTCTCTTGTAAATCAAAAAATGTCTTTAGAGTGATCCTCTAGTACCATTGTCATGCAGCTATCTTTTCCTGATGACTTTTCAAAATGAAATGCAACCAACATGGTGAAGGGTTTGGAAATTCTGGGACACTGAATTGGATCTTGATTTTGCTATTAGCTAGTTCAGTGGCCTTGGGTGAGTTCACGAGTAATTTCTGAGCCTTACTCCTTTCACGGGTGAAATGAAGGTTTTAGATTTGATGGTCTGTAGGATTTCTTCTGGTTCACTAAATCTAGCACTGGATACAATGCTTTTATTTCTCTGGTATGTTTAATTTTTCCTAAAGGATAACACAGCTGAATGTAGATGTAATTGTGGACATGGTTGAGGTGAAAGGTCATTATCATTTTAAAAGGTAAATTCTGGAGAGTGAGACAGAGTTGCAAGTGAGTATTGATATAAACCATCAGTTACCTTTGTCCTATTTTTTCTCATTAATACTTCATTTTGGTATTCTTTCCAATGGAACCCCAACATAAGAAGAGGGCTACAGAAAAGCAGATTATTCAGTACCCAATCCACTTGATCAAGACTATGTTTTGCCCATGTTTACTTGCCCCAAGAACATAGTAACAAGGCAAATCATGCACTTTCTTTTGACTTCAGTGCCATCCTCAGTAATAATAATAATAATAACGGCCACTATAATTATAAAGCTTTGGATTCCTAAAATACAGACACAATATCTGCTCCTGTCAATGTAATTATATCATCCCTTTGCTTTTACTACTGAAAAGGCTTCTTTCCGGAAATAGCATATACCCCACAATTAAGTTCGATTCGAAATAAACCAAATTTCAAAAGAATCAGAATCAATAAGATAATTTAAAAAGTAGAAGATGGTTTCCACAAATCAACTCTCTGTTCTAGTTTGCAATATTCCACAAGCCCTGGAATGCTTCCTAAGATAGTCATTTGTCAGAGTGCAGGGCAAATGATTTGCTGAATCTCACTTATTGATCAGATGCTCTTTAGGGAGCATGCGTTGAACATTCCTGATAAAATGATAGACTTCCCTTGAATAATACATGGTTTATAACAAGCTGTACCACACACGCACAGACACACACACACCCGGAAACCTTGTCAAACCTGTAATGGAGTAGATAGTGGAATAAAAGAGAAAACTTCCATTGTAGCACAAGACAGTAACATGGAGAAACTGAACTGTTAAATCAAATCCGTGAAATTCATTTTCTTTGTACCACATTAAAATATATTCCATAAAATGGCAGAGCAATCCAATAAAAGAACAGGCTCTGAAAAGAGTAATTTGTGAGCAACAAGGTTATACATTTAATAGAGTTCTCCTGTAGTTTTGATCACATTTAGAATTCTATTGCTTTCTGTTAAATTTCCTCATATTTTTCATACTTTCTATTATTTCTTTAAAATATTGAACCTTTTAATATATAGACAATTTATTCAGCACCTATGTTTAATGGCATTTAGGTATAATTTTCTTATTAAGTTTTCTTCTACACCTACTTTCATTTTTTCTCAAATAGATAACTCATAGTCAACAAATTATACAGGACTGATTTTTTTTAGAGTATTAATTTTTAGGTTCATCTTAATATTTTAACTATTTGCAGAATAATTTTGCAGAAAACAAAGCTTCTATGACTCATTGGTTCAGGAAAATTGTCAGAATATGTTTAATATTATTAATTATTTATCTGCAATGAAGCAGAAAATAATTTCTTATAATATCACCTTATGGATAAGAACAGGAGGCTATTTATGCTCTTGTTATTTTTCTGCAGAAAATATTTCATCAGATTAAGGGTAATTAATTATGAATGAGGGTAGTTATGTTATTTTTAAAGTGGAAAACTTTCAAATTCATCTACAAGCACAAGTAACTTCATTTTTTTATATCTTCATGAATATTATCAATTATGAAGATTTATCTCACAGAATATATTTTTATAAAAATACATAATTATATTTAATATTGTGTTAGAAGAATATGTTTATCTTAATAGGAACTACATACAAAGTTGTTCTTCCTTAAGCTGATAGTAAATTATTTGATAAAAATAATTATCTTTATAAGGACAAAGTGAGTTCTTTTATAAGCATGCTAATTTGGCTGAAAACTAGAAGGAGAAAGAGAATATTTTTCTCTTGTACATTTTTTGCATTCTTTCTCATCTTTTAAGAGAGAATATTGGACCATTTCCAATTAAATTGAAATGTGGCAGGGAAGTTATCAATCAAATGTAATTATTTTGTTCAAAACAATATCACATGCAAAATGAATACGTGCAATGGGGGAAAGTGTCAGAACATATCAGTTATTCCTAGGACAGCTCCTCTTTTCTTAAAGCAACAGGATTCCAAAAGCATTGCTCTGGGCTTCCTGGTACCCCTTTTTTTTCAGGCTCCCTCCCCGTAGCAACTGCTTTTAAGGTGCTTTCTACACAAGATGAGGAACTGCAATCAGAACAACGCCATCTGTAAGGTCAACAGTTTTTTCCTCCTGGTACCACCAGGAATCCTGACTTTTCATTTTGGGTAGCACAGACTGACAGGCTATGTGTACCACTTTGGCAGATGGTGATGTGGAAGGCAAAGTATGATTTTAGTTTCCTCCATATCATTGCTATATCCTCAACTTCACATACTCATGTGTGTGAAAGACTGGCTTTCTCAGGCCCCACCTGGACAGCCAGTGGAGATCTGAGTTTTCCGCTGGCTCTGTAATAGCAAACATCCACCCTGCCTTTCATTCTCGTAAGGCCTCTTCTCTTGCAGAACTTAACTGTGCAAGCAAAAAAACCAAAAAAAACAAAAAACTGTGCAGATGCAGCTGTGTGTAACATCTACAGTTTCACGTATCCAGGAATAACAATGCCACACGGCAAACTAAATGGTGAGTTTGGCGTTGGCAAATACGTAGTGCTGAATTGATCGCATCATTTTGATTGTTGAGTTCACATACGGTCTCAGATGACTTTTTGGAACAGCATTCCAAGGAGCTACTGCCAAATGATTTGAGTTGACTTACCAATTAAAACCATTTTTTCTGAGTTGAAGTTTGTTGCACCCATGTGTTATATTTACACTTTAACAGGGAACAGAAAACTTCTGATGGCAAAGATTGAACCCAAATGAAAGAAGAAGAATGCTAAAGATCAAGACAAAGCGATGTTCTTTGAAAAGAACTTCATGGATAGCTAGCTTCTTAGTCAGGCAATGCTAATCCTATGGAACTCTAAAACATAATTCTTTTGCATAATATTTTATAAGTAAAAAGTCTAAATCCTTTCTCTTTCTAATTCACTACTCTTTCTATTTATGCAATACACATTTCTCTGGGATACCATTTTGTACATAGTTTTTTAACTACCTTTTCTCATTGGATTCTAGGTACCTTGAAACTAGAGTCCATGGGTTATCACTTTGTAATATGCATCTTTGTATAGCCAGCTCAAAACTTGACATATTATAGTTGATCACAGAGTTTAACTCAGTTGAACTTGGATTTACTGATGATAAGAACTGAAAGACCTCACAAAGCTGCCTTTATGTCCATACCTTCCAATGGCCAACATTGTCAACAAAGCCTAGATTTGGTCCTATCTAGATCTGCAGTGTTACCTGTCTTCCATCTAGCTCCTAACCCCACTCACCTTGACTCTGGTCACATTGGCTATATCTGATTGTTAAATACATGCTCAGCTCTTTTCCAGTCTGAGTCTTTGTATGTATCTTCCTAGAAGGCTTTTCCTGTCACTTTTCACCTGTGTCAATTCCATGAGTCCCTTAGGATTAAGCTTAATATTCCCTACTTTCAAAGTGGCCTTCCCCTGAAGCCTTAGTCTAAATTTGGTTTTCCCAATGAATCCCTTGAGTTAATCTTTCCCTGAATTAACCTGTTCTTATGCTTCACAATTCTTATATTTCAACCATAGATGTAATGTCTGTTGCCCTGATTAGATTATATGTTACATAGAGTCAGGAATAATTCTTTTCCACCATTGTATCCTCAGCACTTATTTCAGTGCCTGATGTTTAACAGCTACTCATTAAATTTTGTTGAAAAATTTAACTAGCTGGTTAATGTCAGAACTATGGCTTTAAACTAAGATGTCTCCCCTTATAGCCTTATTGCACAGTGACAGCCTTCCATGAGCATCCAACAATGTAGGCTGCTCTAAAATATTTATTGTAATGGAATGGTGGTTTTACATTTCACCACCCTGTAGCATATAATTTTTTCAGATTTTTAATCTTTGATTTAATGAAAAAATAGTACCTTTTAAGAAGCCCCTGGTAGTTTTTTTAAAAATAAGAATTAGTATCAGAGTTAATTTGGGGCAAGTACTAATCTTAAATTCCTCTTTTCCAAATAGTATGAAAAGTCCTCTATGACTGAAATAGTAGGAAGCCTATATTGTACACAGCATGGCCTCATTTGGGAGCAGGGGTGGGTGGAGTATAAGAACAAAAAGATTTAAGGTAATAGACGTAGAGTTTAAATTTGAGCTTTATTACTTCCTTGCCTTATAATGTTGGATAAATTTCTAAAATATTTCTGAGGCTCAATTTTTTAAATCTGTAAAACAAAAGCTAATGGTGGTCTTTATCCTTATTTAGCTCTTGTCTGTTCTCTCCATTTCTCTGTCTTACCTACAGCCTAGAACCATGTTTGTCTCAATAAATATCTATTAATGATTAACTAATAGCAGAGTGCATGTGAAATAGGAAATTCTCAATATATCCTGGCCATTATTATTATCAATCTATCTCTACCTCTAGCATCTATATATCATACCCATTAAAGTGTCTGATACGAAATAGGCCCCCACTAAATGGTGATATGATGCACTAAAATGCCTTTGTTAATTCAAATGCTCCATAAAAATTTGATGCATTTTGTTTAATAAACACAACTTCATCATGAAACAACTCGAGGCTCCTACTGTGCAGAGCATTTCTGGCCTGGTAGATTTGAAGAGACTGCCAGTAATGATTCTCTAATTTTCTTAATTCTACTCTAATTCAGTGTTAAAAGATACTTTTTATTCTATTTTCCATTTAAAATGTATGCTATTGCTAAAAAGAGAAATTGAGTATGTTAAAAACAAGGGGATATAGTCAATAACTCCCTTTCATAGTACTTTTAAAATACAAAGAAATAATGTATATATACACAACCTTTGATAAATATGAACTGTAGAAGTATGTGGTTGGCCTTATACACAAAAGGAGAAAAGTTGAGAAGTTTTAAATAGTATATATAACTGACAAATGGAAACTATTTTGTTATTGCTGGATGTTTTCAAGATGTCTCCACGTTACTTGCATCCTGTTTTAAATGACTATAGATGCATCTTATTGTTAATTTAATACCTACTATAGCATCTTGGTACAGAATTTGCTGTATTTTCATCAGAGTAATGACATACCAACCCCCCGTATAATTATTGTCATATTCCAAAGATATATAAAAATAACAAAAATTTGAAGCTATTAAATATTTTAAAACTATATATTTTAGTTGTCATCAAAAGGTCATCATTATATTTTATGTGATAGAGGCTATATGATGTTCATTCTTGTTAGGTAAGCAATGAATCTTAGAATAATATGAATGGGACATAAACACATCAATTTCAGAGAGGGTAGGTGGTATTACTAAGTTGTTAAGTACATAGATGTTGACATCAAAGCTCAGTTTTTTCACCTATAAAATGGAGATAATTAATAGTAATTATCTAACAGAATTGATGTAAGGATTCACTAAAAAGACGCATATAAAACATTCAATATATTGCTGGCCTTAATTTAACACAAACGTAAATATTAACTTCACATGATGGGGCATGAAATACATTTTGTGGTGTTGTGTATAATGGGTGCTCTAAAATCAAAGAGCAGAGACATAAGAAGAGGCCATCCCACTCCACAAATCTCAAGTCCATGAATATTGGTGTTAAGAGATACACTTTTAAGGTAATGAAGTGGGTTTGGCCAACTAGAAAGGTAGTTAGTGGGTCAGAAAGCTTCAAACCTGGCAGAGGTTAGAAGAAGAGATGGCAGAAAAAGCCTGCACATTATAAAAATGTGCCACTGGATTTGATGCTTGTAAAGTGAAAAACTTCCTTTGTTTGAAGTTATCGGTGGCTGCAGTTGATGTGAAATTTAGTGACAAGCCAAGATGTTGCTCCAGTCAGATGTTGATCTACAGAGGCAATGGGTTCAACTTCTGGACAGTTTTCTTTTTCCTATCTGGCAGTAATTTAAGCAGTGTTAAAACCTCTGCAAATGCTCTTTTGGGTCATTATACTTCTGCGCATCATTGATAATATATTTGGAGCTGGTAACACATTAGCTTTGGTAAATTTATTTGTTTTTCACAAATCATTTTTGAAAACGTCATACTATATCAAGGCTGCTCCATAAACCTCACATTTATCACACAGAATTTTATTTATTAAATTTTATTTGCTATCAAGAGAGACAGACATGAATACAATGTTTAAAAAGATGTCTATTGATGTGAGGAAAAAAATTGCTTGTCCTGAGGTGGAAGCTCAGTGAGTTGAAGAAATGTAAATGTCCCCCACATTTAATCTTCACATGACAAAATGCATTATGGTCAAAATAGGATCATCTCTAAATCGCAGCTCTCTCACATTCTAAAGCCTGCATAATATAAGCCTATGCTTTTAGTTAGGCTATTTTTTAAATTCCTTGAGCAACCGTTTTGTCATGAATGCTACTAGGTCATTGTAAACCTCTTCTTTCTTGTAACACGCTTTTATGTGCAGTTACTCCACATACATTAAAGCCAATTATAATTACCTTGGCTATTTAAAACAACACCTCCTTATACAAGGAGGATGTGATATCTGGGGTGCAACATATACTGGTGTCAAAAGCAAGTTATTGTCATCAGACAATTATAGTTGTCTTTGACATTAGGCCTGCATTTCCCACCAATTAGTACAAACTGCAGGGTGCAAGTCTAGAATTCTGCAGCACTAGCAGCTAGTGGTACTAAGTGGAATTTAGGACATCTAAATACTTTAAAGCCCAATAAATATTCTGCTTTAACTTCAGTTGGTTCAAATCAATAGGTGGTGTTGTCTGCACATTATTTTTCCTCGGTTCATATGGATTTTATTTTTTGTTGGGATATTAATTCTTCTTATTAATAAAGTGCTTAATTTTCATTTTAGCTCTATGTCTCTCCTGCATGTTACTGAACTATTTATTATGCCAGACTTACAGCCATTAGTAGGGGTAGTTGTGAAGGTTAGCAGAGGACTTTGGTAGAAAAGAAGTGCTCAGGAGTGAAAGATAAAACCATATTTTCATCTTGATTAATCTTACAATTATTTGACAGCCTTTGAAATTATTCAACTGCTGAAATAAAACAGTATAGATGAGCTAAAAGGGCATTGTTCACTTTTTTAAGGACTTTGTTTCTCATTTAAGAAATATGTAAGTGAAAATGTATGTGACTCTATAATGCTGACATTATAATGCAGGACTAAAAAATAAAAAGTGGAATGTGGGAGATTAATCAATTATTTTGCTAACTTAGCATTGAGAATCTAGTCTGGCTCACTTTTATTTATGAAATTGACTAAAATAATCAGCCATTTCGATGATAAATTAAAATATTTGAGGAGCTTTCCGACCCATGCCAGACTTCATAATGGGAAGAGTATACGGCCAGGTCTCTGCCTTCAAGTAGCTTACTTTCAGATGAAGTAAGCTCTCTTCCCCTCTTTCTAAAAATAATAAAATAAAATCTTAAAAAAAAAAAAGTTTTCCTTTTTTACTTTTAATTTTTATTTATTATTATTAGAGATTTTATTTATTAGTTCCAGAGAGGGGGGAATGGAGAGAGCAGAGAGGGAGAGAAACATCAATGTATGGTTGCCTTTCACCTGCCTCCAGCTACAGACCTGGCTGGAGACGTGACTTGCAACCTGGTTATGTGCCCTGGCTGGGAATCAAACCAGTGACCTTTGGGTTCTCAGGCTGGTGCCACCAGCCAGGGCTAGTATTCCTTTTTTTTTTTTTTTTTAATGTAATTTTAAAAACTCAATAGGAAAGAATACTGTTGGGTAGCATTTTAATGGATGGATAATATTGCAGTCATGAAAAATGACAGGGTAGAGACACAAAGCCCATGTGGGCAGCTCTGCAGAGCTGTTCAACCAGGAAGAGTCCACCCCCCCTTCTTCCGAAGGCTCATTCTTCTCAAATTCCTTCCGCCTTTTTTCATCAATGAAATTTACATGTAACCTGGAAAGAATACCACAGGAATAGAGCACCAGGCATGCACTAAAAATGAAAGCAGTGAAGACACTGGGGGGTGCCATAGCACATGTTAGTGTTTTTGTTGATTTATTCATAGCGTTTATTGAGGACCTACTGTAAGTTTGATAATATGGAGGTGAATCAGAAATAGATCTTGACCTGAAAATTTTGTGGTTTAGGGCATCTGAGACAAGCACATAAGTAATTAAAATACAGTGTGGTGTGTGATTAGTGCCATGAGAAAGCCATAGAAGAAACACAATGAGTGTTCAGAAAAGGAGAATACTTGAATAAAGAACCATACAATTGTCATTCTACTCATTCTATGAGTGGCTTTTGATCTAGTCTCCAGGTGTTTTAGTTTTTCTCCACTACAAATTTAGGAAAATATAGTTGTTTTAAATAGAAAATACTACATGTGAATATACTGTGAGTTTCTCTGCACTGAGAATTTAAGGTGTTGTATTTCTAGTAAATATGCTGCTTTCAGTGGCTGCAAAATATCCTTATGTAAGGAAAATGTAGCTATAACTGCGCAATAATCACTCTTACTAGCCCACTTTGGGTGACATCCACCCAGGCAAGAGGACATGACCCTTCAATTTCGTCACATAACGCACAGCAAAAGCTAGAAGCAGACTAGCTTCAGAAATCAAAGTGCTCAAGTCATCTTAGTTAAGTAAGTCAGAGGAACTGTCTCTTTTTTCCTGGAGTTTGGGTAGGAGGCTGCCAAGCCTAGGTCACCAGCTATGTTTCTCTCCCTGGAGTCAGAGGCAAATACTATCATATGATTCAGACTTTACTTGTTCTAGTTACATCCAGCACCATTCACTTCCCCAAACCTACCTGAGCACCTAACGAAGCATTGCACATAAGAATGGAAAGCATCATAAAATACAGCCTACGAATCTGAATACTGCAACCACGTTTCATCACAACCCATAGCCAACAGGACCCCTCCTGAACCCAGGCCCCCTGGGCAGAGGAGGGAAAGCAGTGTCTTCCTGCAGCAAACTCTGGCGGCAGCTTCAGGACCATTTTAGCTCTTCCTTGAATTTTCTTTCCCCCCCAGAATAGTCTTGTGGAATTGCATCAGTGCAACAGCTTCCTTTCGAGTGGGACCGAGTGTATCTTTCCAATGGTGCATGGAGGATATAAACTCGTAACACCCATTAGCATTAATGGGAGTTATCCGCTTAAATCCCCTCACATCGATTAGAGAATAGGCCCCTTTTGATTTTAGAAATCTTTCCTGTGAGGATTTCCCCTGTGTCTAGTATGGGCATATAAATGGCCATTTTATTGTATTAAATATGTATCACATCCATCATGTTTAATGCTATGCTGTGATGAAGGCTTCTCAGTTCTGGGATCAGTTCGGAAAATATTTAAACTTGGCAAGCTAAACAAACCTCAGCTAAGAAAGCCTAGAGGCCCCATTCAGAGGAACATTATCTACCATTTATACTTGATTTGAAACAACAACAACAACAACAACAACTGCAATTATTCAGGGAAGAAAGTGTGGACAACATTGTTTTTGACTAAATTACAGGCTTTTAATATTCATTAGCAGTGACTTTTCCATTATTCAACCAAGAAAATCTGTACACAGACCAAGAGAGACAAAGACATCACCGCCCGAAATTCACAAACTGCTGGTGTTCGTTCACAGCAAAATAATGACAACCGAAAGAGGTCAACTCAGAGTCTGGCCTAAGGGGTGTGTGAAGTGACCTCTACGCACATGTCTCTTTTCCTGATCATGATATTTGTGTAGAGATGCAGCTTAGAAAATAAATGAAACCCTTACTTTTTTTTTTTTTTTCCCATTGCTGTCATATGGCTACCGGAGAGCGGCTATTTGCAAGACTCCTAAGTAAAGCACTGTCCAGGTTGTGGATTGCAGACGTAGTTGACCCGTAGCATAGGCATAATGATGACCACATTGGCTCAAGTTAACCACCCTCCCTATCACTTTCTATTGCATTATTCATCTCTTTTTTTCACACCTATCTCTTATTTGCATAGGAAGTGGACTGGCCATGAGATTTCCATCCTAGCCCTGTCCATACAAGGTGTTTGGTCCTACACAAGCTACTTAGATTCCTTGGCTCTCAATTTCATTCTCTGTAACATGGGAAAATGATACATTTGTTGAAAGATTGTGGTCAGGATAAAATTAGATAACACTCATGAAGCCCTAGCTCAGACTCTTTCAAGGAGTAGGTATTCTGTATATTGTAGACAGTTATTAAGTGACCATAAAATTATTATACATGTGAGAGCAGGCTTGAGAATCTGTGCCATCTCTAGGACAGTCAATGCTGCGGGTAGGATTTCTGGTCCTAATACCTGCTGCATAGCCAATGTCAGGGAGTCTCTCCCACAGAACACATCACAAGTGTTGATGGAAAGAAGCCAATTTCCCCACTGTCTTCAAATGCACATTTATGTTTTTCACAGTACAGAAAGAAATGGCAATACCACCTCCTTAGCACATATACTAGTACATGCTTTTTAGGGAGTCAGCATGTCCTTATAATACAGCTGCTGCATCCTTGAGGATTTGCCAATAGGAGAAACAACCCTGGTTCTACAAGAAGCAAGGGAGCTCTGGAATGCAGACACACATGTCCAACTATAGCTTCCTTTCTTGGGAAAACACCCAGTAGGACCACCTCCTGAATGTACTAGATGACACTTCATAGGTTACTTAATAGTTTGGCTGGACATTAGTGTATTCATTCAAGGGGTTCATGTATGATTTTGCATATTTAAAGTTATATTTCCTAAATAGGCTTAGCTTATTCACCTTTTCTTCTTCCTTACATTTTTAATTTGTGCTCAGAGTTCCCTGGGGGTGCTTCAGAGAACGTTGACTTACTGATTCTTCTTCCAGACCCCTCCCAAAATGTATCACCTTCCACTGAAGTAATTGGCTCCCTTTTTAATCAGCAGGTCAAAAAGATATCTTCTATATTCCTTCTCTTCCTCCCCCCCCCCTTTTTTTTTTTTTTTTTTTGAAGAGAAATATATTCAATTCCCACTTAAACATATTTCACAGCTCTAGCGTCACCGTGTACTTTAAAAATCTCCTTTGCCCTTTTCAGGCCTTTATTCCTTTCAAGGCTTTTACAATGAAAAGAAACTTCCCACCATGTCCAGCAAGTCATACCAGACAGTGTTACGTAGTGGAAATTGGTGACATTTACAGAAGAGAAATATTAAGAGGACATTCGTGAGCTTATTTGTTAAGATTAATGGGGTAGAATTATAAAAGATCTGGTTCTTCATATGTATACATGTGGGTATGTAAAGATGGGGGGTAAGGGGGGAGGGAGAAGGCGGGCTTTCAGAAGACAAAGGCCTAAGGCAATTTCCGTTAGGGTTTACAATGGTTTTGCTGCAAGCATGCAGAACTAACTGGGTTTAGATTAAGGCAGTCTAATTAGTGTCATGTCAAACTGGCAGTGATCATAAGACAAGAGAGAGGTCACTCTTGTCATCTTCTTGGTCTTTTGCCCTTAAATATAGAGCTGCATAAAGTACAATCTCCTTCTTGTTAATGGAAGCAGAATATGTATAATCTGCACATGAAATGAAAAGAAAATGTGTAAGGAAATTTCTTTTTCCCATTTCCTCGTCAGGAGCTGTGAATTTTAGTGTGAATTAAAGTAAGGCTAATTCTGCAGTCATCTTCTGACCTGTCAGGGTAGCTGTCACCCTCACGTCTCTCAATGCAGGTCTTTAGCTTCTTCTTGCTGAGTGCAGCCTTTGCCGACTGACAGAAAAATACCGACCATGACAAGAAAAAAGAACATAATGTCCTTTTCACCCATCACTACTCAAAATTGCTCAATCTTTACTGACATATTATTATACATTGTTTCTCTGAAAAAGCACTTGCTTTCTCTTCTATATAGGAAGTACAAAACTTTCAAGAGACACGAAACTGTTCTTTAGAAAAGATTAAAGCCTGTAATTATCTTAAATTGTCTATTAATATGCAATATGTTGTTCTTTAATATGAATAAGGTGTAGTGAGGCTCCTGAGTCATTAATAGGGTGCCCACTTGTGCCTCTGTAGTTAAGGATCTGTCGCTATTTTTTTTTTTTCTAATGGACTAAAAGGCACCGCGGTGGGATGGGTTGCTGTGTTTTGAGACCATCCCAGACTTGGAAAAATCTTCAAAAATTTATTGCAGATGAGGTGAAAAATCAACCAGCTTCTAATTAATCCAGCCAATAAAAAGAGGTTTGAAAGTGATCATTGACTATTTTCTCCATCTTTTATTTTCCCCTTTATTGGAAAACAGAAGCACTCCATTCTTAAAATTTGTTACCAGCATCAGTGAAAAGCATCACAATAATACTACATATTGTGGGAAAGGAAATTAAAGCATTAAGGTATCAATGAGTCCACTACATGCAGATTTAAAACCTATCAATGTACGGGTTCATACCCCATTAATGACAACAACTCTCTACATAATCTCGTGTTGCAAGTGGCTCAAACAGCAGGTAAATCAGGATTTGCTACATCCAGGCTCAGTAGAAGTGGGTTTCGGTTGCGATTTCTGTTGTGGCTGTCAGTTCCCTTTCTTTTGATAAGTCCTGGATTCTCAATAATTCGGGACAATTACCTTAGGTCCTAGTAGGCTCTTATTTTGAAAACAATATAGAGATTAAGTGCTTACTAAAAATTATTAACCAATAGATGCAGAAACACCTAGAAACACTGGTATTTATTTCAAGAGGCTTAATCTGAGCTATATAAATAACATGTTGCCATTGGGAGTTTATTTTACTAATTCTCAATGTTTTGGGGAGTATTATCACTGGTATTATCCTTTTTTTTTAACTGAAGGAAGTGTGTGCTATTTCATCATATGACATTTCTTTGAAAAATCTTTCGTGTCTAGATGTGGACCTTAATGCATTATGCAAAACCCAGGGATTTAGATTTTTGACACTGCATACACTCACAATATATTCTAAGGGGAGACATTATATGCTAACTTCTTGTGAAATCCTGTAGCAGCTGCTTGGTTAATATAATATGTTGAAAAATATTTATGTAGTTTGTTTTCTTTTCTGTCAACCCTGGTATCTTATGAAATTTTTTCAAATGGCCAGTAGCTGAAGTAGTGACTTTAGTTTGACTTAATATTATGCCACATTGACAGATGAAAACTCCTTCTAAAAATGTCATTTGAGTGCCTGACTAATTTGCATTTTGCTCGAAAGCTTTTAGTGCTTTGCACATTCACATTATAAACATTTGGGTGAACATTAATACCCCAGCTAAACAAAAATGCTATTCACTCCAACCATTTCTTCCACTACATAAAAACTATAAACGATTCTCCTACCAAAAAAAAAAAAAAAAAGTAATGAATGCAACCCGAAAATCAATTATAGTAACTATTTAGAAATGTAAAGGAAAGGCAGTAAAAAAGTGACAAAAAATCTTTAATTGTAGGGAAAATGTGCATCTTTTGCTCCCCCCACCCCAACATGTGAATAAAATGCATTTCCTTCTTTAACAATCACAGTTACAATAGATCTATGCATCTCCCAGGAAAAAATTGACAATTTGATTATGACTTGTACTTTTTGCTGGGGCCATGAAAGTGGTTTATGTTTGAAATGTATCAGCTGGAAAGTACTTATTACTCATAAATGCTCTGCTATTTCACTTTCTGCAAAGTGAGCTGTTAACAGATACAATTTGAGGAGAATAGCCAGAGGAGGCCTTTTGATATGCAGAAGAGCTGACCCGCGCGCTGAGCCTTTAATTGGGTTTTTAATTTTCCAGGCCATCTGACAATATCAAACATGATCCCAGTGCTTGAAATGTTGATTGGAGGCTAAGAAGGATGTACTACAACATGGCATTATGGAGAGAAAGAGGGAAGGACGCAGGTAGAGAGGAAGATGCAGAGAGCCAAATCATCTGCCTGGTGATTTTTGCTGGCTGTAGAGAAATGGCGTTTTGTGTTAAATGGTGAACATCTGATTATTTTGTACTTAGGGTGAAAGTGTTTGCAAAGATATCTAAATCTTATGTCTTAAGCTACTTAGCCAAACAGATCTGCTCCCAAGAGTTGGATTTCGAAGAAAAGCTTTTTGCAATGTAGCATGTTTTCTTAAGCAAACCTGCCAGAAGTCAGAAAGTGGTTGTTGAAAAAATACTTAATTAATTTGCTATCATTGAAAGTTTTCTGTGAAAAGTGCCTGAATCACAACGTTCTTTTCCAATTACATTCTCATTTTATAGAAATATATAATGTTAAAGATCGTCATTTTATTCCATGTCAAGTAGCTGCTCATTTATAGCTGTCAAAATGCTTGAAAAAGCTATATTTGGGTTCTGGAAGGCTTATTCAGTAAACATTTTTTATCTGCTCATTTGTAAGGATAAGTCAAAGAATAAAATCTAATTTATTATTTTATTGGAAGTCAGTATCAAAGTGATGCAGGACTGTGGATTTAAGAAATCTATAAATCTCTTTAATAAAGGCCTGGGGAATTATTAATAAGGACAAATGTAAAATGCCTGACAGTTACATATCTAAAAGAATAACACAATAATCTCATTAAAGAAATTACTGACAGCAGCTCACAGATGTTAATGGTTGAAGTAACAAAGGACATACACTATCAGAAAATAGATTCTCTTTTTCCTCTTTTAGGATTTTGCTATTGATCACATTTATTGAGCATATCAAAATAACAGGTTGAAGTATTCACTCAACAATCCTTATTTTTAGTATTACTAGGCAATTTAGAATAAAATACATTCATATAATAAATAATTATAATTTAGACACAAAGGACTGTTAAACCTATTAAAGAAGTTTATATGAATATAATAATGAAACATTTAACTATTATATTCAGGATTGCCCTGAAGATAACCAAATAACAGTTACTAGTTACACTCTGTGTGTGTGTGTGTGTGTGTATCATACATATATAATGTTTATATATATATATTTTGCATCTTAAAGACTATACTGGAAATTATTCAGATATAGGTGGTAAATTCAGTCTTAAGAATTAGAATTTTCATTTATTCTTTTCTCTTATGCTCACTTCCTCTTATTTTACTTAACAAGAAATGAGTTATTCATTTATATGAAAGTCAAAAACAATCTAATACACAAGGAAGAGGGTTTCCCTTTAAAAGAAAACAGGCAGTTGTAAAATATTACCTGTATTATCTCCCTAATATTCTTACATATGAATGGAGGGGGTGACTAACTTCAGTTTAGGTCTGTCTAGTGCTTTTTGAGATATTTTGTTCAATATGTCAAATTATGCCATGTAATCTGCTATATTACATCATATGGAATATTACCCATTTGGATGAAAATTAAGACAGATGGTTTGTACACTTAATTCTTTAATCTTTCACCTGAGCCTCTTAAATGTTCTGAAAGATGCACACTTGCCTAAGTTGTAGTAAATATTCGATTATGTTTATTTTGTACTTGAGAAAATGAATGCACTTAGAGACTACGGATCGGAATAATGTTTTCAAATGTGTTAACACAGCTAAGGAATCTTAAATCGTGGGCTGACTGGCTGGGCAGGCTGCCTGACAAAGACTTCTGCAGTAAGACCCAAATCCCAGCACTGTGGGAATCTAGTCAGGCCTCAGATTAGCCCTGCTCCTGCATTTCCCTATGCCAAATCTAAGAGGGCATGGTTTATATTTTACAGGTAACTTCTTCGATGGAGAAAAACATGGGGAAACTTTGGAATGTTTTCCTGGTTTAGGAAGAAAGGTTTTGTGCCTTAATATTATAACTTAAAATATAATATACAAATAAAAACACCACACCTCACAAGTTGAGAGGTATTTTAACATAGTGGCCAAACCATATAGTGAATTTTGCCTGGGATATTTACCTGCCAAAGTAAAAATTTTCTTGAACGTTTATAGGATTTATACACTGAACTCCATCATATAACTTTTTAAAAGCAACAAGATTTTTAAATTTTATTTCTTCACCTATATTCTAAACTTTCAAATCTTTATTTCATCTTTGGGTTGTGAACTATTGATACAATAAAAGAGAAGAAGAAATGGTTTTCTAAAGAACCAAGCCAGAGAGAGAGGAGAGAGAGATTCTTTCTATTCCAGACAATGAAGCCATTTATGTACATTGTATTTATGGAAAATCTTTTTTACCAACATTTTTGTATAGATCTTGTTTTTCATTTTAAAATACCTTTAATGTACCAAAGTTTCTTTCAAGGAGGTAAAATAAATATACACGGGGCATTTTTTGATACATTGTATTATTTTAAGAATTTGTAAAGTTACTTGGGCAGGGGGCAGGCAGGGTATTTGAGCCAAAAGGATCATAACAAGGTCTAACAAGAATTAAACTACATGTAGCAGAAACTACCTTATAGATGTAACTAAAATAATCTTAAACTAAATGTAACTATCTTTACTCCTGGCAACCTACAAATGAGAATATGGCAAGGCTCAAAATTTTCCCAGAGCCCTCTGCTGGATTAGGAAGGGGGAAAAGATACAGGAGAACAGGGATGAAGGTTTGTCTAAGGGCTCACACCTGCAAGAAGAGAGGGTGTAATATTTATGGAGCACCAGCTCTGTGCTCTTATGTGCATTTCCTCACTTTCTTTAAAAATTATTTTAGAAAACATTTGTAGATTTGCAGAAAAACTAAGAAATAGTGTAGCCAGTTTCTCTATTATTAACATCTACATTAGTATCATGCATTCATTACATGTATTGAACCAATATTGATACAGTGTTATTAACTAAAGTCCCCACTTTATTCAGATTTCCTTAGTTTTTATCCAACTCCCATTTTCTTTCCCAGGGTCCCATCTGGGATACTGCATTACATATACTTGCCGTTTTTCTTTATGCTCCCCTTGGCCATGACAGATTTCAGTCTTTCCTTGAGTGTTTTTTGTTTTTTTTTAAATGACTGACCATGACAGCTTTTGAGAAACATACTGGTCATAGTATGCCCCTCTTTTGGAAATTTTCTGATGTTTTTCTAATAATTAAACTAGATCTAATCATCAGAGCTCATAACTATTGATTTTATCACAGACTTACTGGGTTGATACTCTGCAAGTGGGGAAACTGAACTGAACAAAGTTTAAGGAAATTAACCATAGCTCCAGATCCATGGGAGGTCTCTGTGTGTTCAGCTATACCACATTATTTTGTAACTATCATATATGTTCTTATTTTTAAAATATGCCTTCTATTTATTTCATCTATTTCTATAGGGCTTAACTTGTTTTCTCCTGTGAGAGGGTTCTATTTGCCTAGTTTGCCAAGGGAAAAAAAAATATCAAATAGGTTAAAAAAAAGCACAGGGGCATACAAAATCAGTTTGGATGTCTAAATAAAGAAAATAGTTGAGCTTATGATTCTTTGGAGGTTAAAATAGTTTGTATCCTTCAACAGATTCCACTATACTGTTTTGTTTTGTTTTTATCAAATTTAAATTACTAAAACTATTTAAAAATTCCCTCCTCTTCTGCTCCCAATTCAAGGGTAACCCTGGTTTGTATGGCTCAGTGCATTGAGTGCCAGCCTGTGAACCAGAGTTGCAGGTTCAATTCCTAGTCAGGGCACTAGGCACTTTGGGATGTCTCTAAAAGTAAATAAATAATTTTTAAAGGGTAGACCTCTATAGATAAAATGCTATTTAGGGATCCAGGCTGTTGCTTTAGTCATCACAAATGACTTAGAGTTCTTAGGTATTTAAATGGGTAACTTCTAGTAGTTTAACCAACCCACTAGGTGTAGAGTCATGGAAGGTTTGCTGTATTTTGGGCACTATCTTTGCCACCTTTCCTGCCATGTCCTCAAATATCCATTGACATAACTATTGATCAATGACTTATGGAGATAAAAGATTAAATTTTGCACTGGCTGGTAGCACAGTGAAACCAAAGGTTTCCCAGCCAGGCCACATAACCAGGTTGTAAGCCTGATCTCCAGCCAGGTCCGTGGCTGGAGGCAGGTGAAAGGCAACCATATATTGAGGTCTCTCTCCCTCTCTGCCTCTCTGGAAATAATAAATAAAATCTTAAAAAAAAAAAAAAAAAAAAGAAAAAAGAAAAAGGGAAGATTACATTTTTCCTCCAAGAGACCCTTTTAGATGAATGCTTTTGTTTATAGTTGTGGGACATGGCATGCCCAAGGAAGGACTATTGGCAGTTGTACTGTGTATGATAATAAAGGCATTTGAAGGGCTTAGCTTAGGAACTTATAAAATTCATAGATATCTAGGTTCTACTCTAGGTTAATTCAATTGAAGTATTCACAAGCAACTACTCCAAATTTTAGGGGATTAAAACAATATTTAGATTACAAATGTGGGCAGAGACGGGTGACAACCTCAATTGCTTCCATTCATTATCAGCTAGGGGCTGGAATCACCTGGGGCTCATTCAGTCATATGTCTGGTCATCTTACAGAGACTTAAATCACCTGAGAGTTTAGAATAGCCTCAGGCTCCTTGGGTACATTCTGTCTCTGTTTGGTCTTTCTACATGGTCTTCAGCATGGAATCCCCGGACTCAAGGTAGGTGTGTGTGCTAAGAGGGCCAAGGTACCTACCTCATCTTTTCATACCCAGTCCCACATTTCATTGTTAAGAGTGAGTCACTAAGCCAACCTCCATTCAATGGGAGAGGAATTAGACTCCCCTTTTTCATGGGAGGAGTAAAAATATTCGCAGGCCATCCTGATCTCCAAACAGCAGAACTTTCTACATGATAATATTTAGTTTTATTTATTTATTTAATTAAAAAAAATATTTTTAAAAACCTTTATTATTACTTTTTAGAGAGAGAGGAAGGGAGAGAGGCAGAGAGGGAGAGAGAGACTTCAATGTATGGTTGCCTTTTACCTGCCTCCAGCCATGGATCTGGCTGGAGACCTGGCTTGCAACCTGGTTATGTGCCCTGGCTGGGAATCGAACCAGCAACCTTTGGGTTTGCAGGCTGACACCTTATCCACTGTGCCAACCAGCCAGGGCAATATTTAGTTTCAAACAAAGACTTTCTTTTGGCCCTTTAGTTTTAAATAATCAAATTTTTTATAGTAGATACAGAAGTCAGTCAATATATAGTTAATATCAAGGACTGTTCAGAAGAAATAATAGCTTTCTAATGAAGGTAACTCCTGAAAGAGTTAAAAGTCAGTAGAGTAGAGCAAATCATATTTACATAGTACCTATCTACGTATATACAGTATCTTGTAGCTAGTAATACATTTCATATATTTTATCTTATTTAATCCTTTCAGCAAGTCTATAAGGTAGGTACTTGAGTTATCCTCGTAACAGGAGGTCATATAAGTGAAGGAATTCTCCCAAGTTCAAAAAGAGAGCAGAGGTAATACTGGGGACTTTCACCCATTAGTTCTTGCTCCAGAGATCAAGGATATCATAATCATACTAACTAACCTATAAAGATCATACTTGCCTAGACATGCTGAATGATAAACTTGCTCATATTTTTATCTATAAAACCTCAATTAAAAAAGATGTAGCATTTTTAAATATTGAAATAAATTTGTCTTGTTTTACCTCTCAAATTTTGTATTTTGTTCATATTTTGTATCATGACCTAGTGCTGTTCACTTGTATGAACTGAATCAAGTAAAATTTATACTTAGCCTTGAATTCCTAGCTTAAGAATCATTAATGAATGTGTTGATATTGCTAGAGCTCTCCCTAAAAAGCCAAATAAACTTAGGTAATTGTGGATTCCCTGTATTTTCTGGCACTGGGAAACCAAAGCACCTTGTATGGCTATGTGTGATCCATACTTATCCCCTGAGTGGACAATGACTGTAAAGAACGCATAAAACTTGAAACAAGTATGTTCCTCTTCAAATATATTCTTTCGTCTGTTCTGCATGATGCTTTATCAAAAATGTCTGAATCATGTCACACCTTGTTTTTGCATATTCTAATTCGTCGGAGAAAGCAGATGTGATATAAGCAGTGAAGAGGGAAGACTTTCTGGGTAAAGCTCTCCCCTGCAGTGGGGGTGCTCCCCACCCCCAATGCGTGATTATTCATGTTAGCCACACAGAGCCTCTACTGAAGTCTCTGTCCACCGGAGGCGACTGGGTGTTTCCAGACTCCCCCTGGGAGGCAGCGGTGGCAGCAGTGCTGTGCTCAGGTGCCTAATTAGGTCAGGCACAGCCTGGGCCAGGAAGAAATAAGATGTCAGGTGAGGTGGAGATCAGGTAGTGAGTTTGGAGCAAGGGACAGGGAGAGGCCAGGGGAGAATTGAATAAAGGAGGCAGCAAGGTCAAAGTGAGGGGGGAGAGACAGTTCTAGAAGTGAAAACCATTTCAACAGTCAGACACATAAGAACCCAGGTCTTCTCCTGCTGCATACAGTGAGACACCTTTCTAGGTTTTTTAATTATGAAATATACTTTGGTCCAAACCATATCCCTGCCTTGCCAATTTAGAGACTGAGAAGTCAGTGGGTTAGATAGCTCCTTTACTTCTTATGCTAGTCCTTTATCCTAGAATCAAATAACCAAAGATTTTTAATGATGAAGATAGTTAATATATTCATTTAGTACACTATATGGGGACCTTAAAATATGTCAAGTTCGAGAGACATAAAGACAATGACCATTCAGCTTTGGCTTTTAGGTGAGACCAACATACAGAAATGTCAGTACAATGTGCTCGATGCTATAGCATGTACACACACAAGAATAGTTGGGGTGGCTGCGCACTGGGGCTGCCAGGGAAAGCTCTTCGGAAGTGAACCGGATTGTGGATAGAGCAAGTTTCTTCTGGGAGAAGAGGGTTCCATGACAGAGGGCTCAGTGCGTGGAATGGCACAGAGACCAGGGTACATTTGGGTTAGGAGGTGTAATTTGGGATTTCTGCAGCTAAGGTGTGCAGCAGAAAAAGATGTTGGGAAAAGTGTCCAAGTTGAGAAAGGCCTTGTATCCCTGCTTTGGGGTGTTAGGTTAGTATCATATCCAGTAGCTCTCATTGCTTAGACTAACCCAGGAGACACGACAAGGGTCTAAAGCTTATCTTTTCAATGCTTCCAGTTCTTTCAACTACAAAATAGGGGAAATGATTTTGATTTTTCATTTCTATTGTCAACACCCAATTCATAATTTTATTATTGCTTCTCTATGTTGCAGTAATGTTCAAACTTGCTTCCCTGACTTCAAGCTCCCTTTCTTATGCCATTATTAAAGATACAAGCATAGCAAAGAATAATAAAGAATACATTATTATTCATTGTCAAAGCTCCCCACTTCCCAAAGAATGAAGTCCAAACTTCTGAGCAGGATTTACGAATTCCTATCAGCTGATTCCAATCTGATTTTATTTTATATCTCAATAAATCCCATATTCTTGCTTTCTTGGATTATGTAATTTACTGCATTCTTTGTTTGATATGGTCCTTCCACCTGGGTTATTCTACTTTCTGCCAACTGCTTCTTACTGAGTTTTCAAGACCCCGCAAAATAACAGTGGTTATAATAAGAAATAATACCAGTAGCATCTTAGTTCCTAAGCAGCCACTGCATAATCAAAAGACCTTGTCCTTGCTATCGCAAGTTATGAGATTGTAGCAAGATGCTAACTTTTCTAAGCCCTGGTTTCCTTATCCTTAAAATAGCTAAAATATGAATAATAATAACTACTTCACAGTGTAGTTGCATGATTTAAATGAGAGAAAATATAAAAAACAAATGTATAAACTCCGAAAGCCCACATTAATGTAAGCAAAAGCATGGGATTTTCAAAAAGGAATGAGAAGTAAAAATTGCAAGCAGGGTCTAAGTACTCCGAAGGCCACATGCCAGTGTGTAAATGTGGACACATCCCTCAATGTAGCTACAATGCAATGGGTTTGTCTATAGCGTTAGAGTAACATTAAAAATCTATACAATGGAGTTTTGAGGTGGTTCAAGGAGATAATACATGTGAAAGCAATGAGAGAAGTATAATACTTTATGACTATACAAATATTAGTTGTTAAATTATCATGACCGTTCTCTATCCTAAATATTTACGTGACCCACTTATAACATATGAAATTGTAAGAAATTTGAGGGTAAGTAGAGATTTTAATAATGTTTCTCCTCCCGCAGGATAAATATGTAAAGCATGTAAGATTGGTGTATTTCTTATCCCAATGACACTGCTCCTGTTTGGTGTGAGAGTAGTCTCTGTGCTGGCCAGGCTGCACTCTGTAATCACAGCATGTCTTCTCTGCCTGCACATTGTTGCCCACATGGTAGTGGGGGCGAAGGACCTGCTTATCTCTTCCATATATTTTAGTCTCAAACATCTGCATCATTAGGGGAACATTCCTTTGCCCTTACTCATCCTTATCAGGACAGTTCTCCCTCTGATTTTTATAATCACAATTTCCCACATTGCTCTAGTTGCAGCTCTCAGCCTCACATCATGTTCCTCCTCCACTATCTAACTCTGCAATGTACCAGTATTTCCTTTTACATGATAACTTACTGGAAAAATTCAATTTTCACATCTGTCTGGTGGCTTTTGACTGATACTTTGCCTCTCTATGTCAACATCACTGGGAATTCCACGCATGTAGAAACTGAATAGAGCAGAATGAAAACCAAATGTTCAACTTTAGCTCTAACACAAGAAACTTCTTTTTTTATTGCACAAGTGTTTTTGGAAGGTTTTTCTACATTTTTACTTCTGCATCAACTACATGAGCAATTATTGCTTATGTGGATGCATTTCTGGGTCATTCTTGATTGATGTTATATATTGAACGGACAATAGGTTTAGTTTGATTTTTTCCCCATCAAATGTTGCCTAGTTCTATACAAAATATACAGATTAATGACAAGTCTGGCACTGGAGTCCAATTTGAACACTATTTTTCAGTTTTAAAAATAAGATTTAATGTCCAAAAAAAAAAAAAAAACCTGACAGATGTGGTTTTTGCATAAAACTAGAGTCATTATAAGTAATAGCTTTGCAAAAGTCTGTTGGCGATTTATGTTGTGAAAATCATAATAAATATTAGGAGCAATAATTTTGCTCCTCCTGTCCTAGCACATGATGCAGTCCCTGGGAATAGGCTTTTAAAAATTGAGAAATTTTGTTGTCTTTTTTTTTTTTTAAGGTTTTATTTATTTATTTTAGAGAGAGGGGAAAGGAGAGAGGCAGAGAGGGAGAGAAACATCCATGTATGGTTGCCTTCCACTTGCCTCCAGCTATGGACCTGGCCAGAGACCTGGCTTGCAACCTGGTCATGTGCCCTGGCTGGGAATTGAACCGGCGACCTTTGGGTTCTCAGGCTGGTGCCTGATCCACTGTGCCACCATCCAGGGCCTGTTATCTTTTTTTAAAAACCAGAATAGTTAATTGTGTTTGAATACTTAAGTGATTGATATTGTTCATCATTATATGAAGGTTTGTCCTGAAAGTATCAGCCACCCAAACTATTTTAATTATATTGACACTGGCTCGATACTTTCCAGACAGACCTTCATAGTTACCTACAAAATACTAAACCAAGGCTTCTTTCTGACAAAGTCCACTAAGTATAATACACTGAGTTCTGAACCTTTAAGTATAGGTGTCAAATGTAAGCAATATCAGGGTAGAAGGAATCCAGGAAGAAGTGAACATTTACTGAGCATTTATTCTGCACCTGCTCTGAGCAAAGGGATTCACTCTCATTATTTCAGTTCTCTTTCTGAAAACCCTGTGAGGTACATAGTGTTATTTCCACTTTCCAGGTGAGTGCACTGAGACTCAGACTTGTCAAATGGCAAAGCCCAAGCTTTTTCTACTTCACAAAATGGATGATGCTGATGAATTTTTCCTTACACAAGTTTAAATCCAGAGTCTTTAACTATAGAAGAGAGGTTGTGCATGTTTGATAACATTTCTGGTCTTGACCATACTCATTGATAATGTAAAACACTATGAAATCAAGATCTTTCTAATTAATAGCATTACAAAATACAGAAATAGAATATTAGGTTAAGAATAACAACACAAGGACCTAGTATAAAGGAACCATGGACATGGACAATAGGTGGGATTGACTTTGGGGGGAATGGGTGGTGGGGAGGGGGACAGAGGGGAACAAAAAGGGGATGGATGTATACAACAACAATAAAATTAAAAAAAAAAGAATAACAACACAGTTTTTTGATTAAACAAATCATTGGATTAATAATATACAGGGTACACATGATAAAGTAACAGCATTTTAGTAAAATAAACAACATACCACAAAAGTGTTATATTTTGAAATAAATTTATTCTTATATGTAAATACATAAACATAGTCATTATTTTTTAAATTGTTCCAAAAAATCTCCATTTGTTGCAATAGTAGACTTGATTCGGCTTCACAATCTTGAGCATACTTTAATTAACTTTTCTTTATCCATGGACATCATAATGTTTTCAATCTTAGCTTTAACAGCCTCTTTATTGGGACGAGGTTATTTATTAGCTTCTCTCTCAAAAATGCTCCATACATGATAGTCTAAAGGATTTGCATCTGGTGAACTAGAGGGCCTGATTCCTTTGACCAGAATACAGGAACATTGACACTGAGAAATTCTCTCACCTTTTTGGCGTTATGTGCTGGTGCACCATCTTGTTGGAAGATAAAATGATGTCTATTTGCAACTTGCTTCATCCACAGTACAACTACTTCTCTCAAAACATCAAGGTAAACATCAGCAGTCACCTTCAAGCCTTATGGGAAAAAATGTGGGGTCTTGATATCTCTTTCATTGCTGACAACACCTAACACCATCACTGTAGCAGGAAATTTCATTTTCATGACAATTGGGACTTAACAAAGATTCTCACAGAGTCACCTGTTGTTTCTTCTGTTGACCATTGGTCCTGCTGAGAAGTCTTTGCATCAGAGAAGAAAATCTGAGGGTTTTTCCTTTGGGATTTTTCCATTTTGTTAGCAGTGTCCTTGCTTTTTCAAAGAGCCTTTCCTTTGTCTGCTATGCCATAAACTGGTCTTTCTTTTCTTTTCTTTTCTTTTTTTAAAATTTATTGTTGTTGTATTACATCCATCCCCTTTTTGCTCCCCACTGTCCCCTTCCCCACCCACCCATTCCCCCCAAAGTCAATCCCCCCTGTTGTCCATATCCATGGTTCCTTTATACTAGGTTCTTGTCTAAGCTGCTCCCCTTTCTTGCCTCTGCCTCCTCCCTCCCCCCTTCTCCCAACCCCTTTTCCCCTGACCACTGAAGGCCTATTCCTTGTATTCATATACTTGGTTCTGTTTTGCTTGTTGTTAGTTTTGCTCATTATTGTCCTGTAATGGGTGAGATCATATGATATTTGTCCTTCACTGACTGGCTTATTTCACTAAGCATAATACTCTCCAGTTCCATCCATGTTGTTGCAAAGGGTACAAGTT
>PVIW01010217.1:0-45858 GCA_004026585.1 Noctilio leporinus
AAATATATATATATATATATATATATATATATATATATATGAAAGTGAATTGGCTTATATCCACAGAAACTTCAGACTAAAATTTATAATATTTAATAGGAAGACGTGTGCTGTGTACTAGAATCTAGGATAATCTGGAAACCTTAACCACAGATAACCCCAGTCGAACGTAAGTTAAAGGAGTCAACATCTTCTCCCTTCAAAACTTTTACCAAAGATGTAAACAAGTAGTAAAACCGGCCCATACAAAGTGAATCTCCTTTATAATCCAAGTATTTGCATAAGAAAATGGCTAAAGGATAGCTTCAAAACACTGATGCTGGCCCACTCTAAATATACTCTATGGATAAGATGAATTGTTTAAGAGTATAAAGATTTTGAAAAGACATTTTTAACTTAAGTAGTTTTAAGTGCTTGTTCAAATATCAGTAAGGAGCAGATGGAAACAAACAGTTATTTATAATTGCTTCCTTTCTTAATTACAAATTTCAAGAAGTTGACGTGTTTGTTTTTTAGTTCCCGTCTTCCCAATCCCCAAAAGATCAAGAACTAAATAACAAAAACCAGAGCTTCTGATGCCTGTAATATGTTATAGATTCATTCTCATGAGGTAGGTTTGTCCCTCCATTACCAGATGGAAGTCTGGGCATCAGGTAGGTCTAAGTGAACTTCTCGGTCACCCTAGAAATGATTAATAACAAAACCAAGGTAAAAACAAGACTTTTTACTGGTCTGTATTAACAACTTTAGTCCCAATTGTTTTTCACTCATCACCTTGCCATTAAGAAACTGAACCAGCGTAAAACCAATACACAGTTGTTAGGATCTGGTATTGAGAATGGATTGAGGTATGAGAAGGAAGCCAAAACTATACAGTTTTATGTTGCCAATACAGGTAGCATTAACTTTAGGTAATACAAAGCTGTAATGTCCAATATCTTTCCTCTGGTAATTATGTTTAGTGTATCTTTTGAGCCCACCCTGGCCCTTCTCCAACATTAGTAAGGATCTGTGAGGACTCCTGCTGCACTTAAGAAAACTGTTGGCTTACACTAGACTTAATGAACTTGGGATAACTCCAATACAAAGGAAACGAAATTCAAGGTAAACTTTACAATAATAATTAATGAAAAGGAATTGAAACTGGAAATATAATCTGAAATAGCTATAAAAGTGGCAATAAAATTCTAAGATTTCCTTTTGAGTTCCTTCAAAAAAAAAGAATTTAAACCAAATGCTATAGTTTTATTTCACAAGGAAAGATCTTATATCTCTATTTCACAGGTAAAGGGAAGTATGTACTTAAATTGCTCACTTTCTGGGGTAGAGAATAACTTTCCAATAGTTCAGGTTAGCTTGAGGTCTTTTATAATGAGTAAATCAATAAATATTCTTAATTATAAAATATTTGTTGTAAACAGATATAGTCTGTAACATGAAAGATACACACACACATACCAAGTTTTTAAATTTAACCCACTCCTTGCTTCTTTTTCCTTTCTTTCCCTTTTTTTGGAAAGTCTATTAATCACAGAGTAGCAGTTTTCAGGAATACCAAAGAATTATTTCTGCATGTCCACAGAGACAATAAAATAATAACGGTGAATGAAGGACGAAAGATTCTTGGCTTTACCGTTCTTTTTTCTCTCTCTAAGAAGTCATCATCTTAAAACAAAAAGTCTTGTTTAGCAGTTTCATCAACTGAAAAGCATTAAAAAGTAAAATGAAGTGCAGTAATCTCAGTTTGATAACCCTATGAATTCAGAATTCAAGACAAATATTTGAGACAACATTCACCAAATCATCCATATTGGTACATTGACGTGTCATAAAAAGCAAGCTACATGCAAGACTTCATTAATGCTGAGGTAAAAATAACAGGTTAGATATATGAGTTGTTTTATAGAGAGAGAGCATGTTCATCTTTACTTCAGGAAAGTGTTAAAAATCAGCATGCAAACAGAGGACACACACTGGTCACATAAAATTCTATAGTTCACAAGGCCATCAATTAAAAACAGTTGATTTCAACACAAATGTAAGAACAAACATGTCTGAAATGTATCAAGAAAATGAAATATATCAATATATATTTTAAGCTTACTATATGGCTAAATATTGCTTCTAGCAAGCAATATAATTAAGTCACAAAGAAGTAACACAGTATTTTAGTTCAGAAGAGGGTATGTTTCTGTACAGATCTTGAATAAACCTGTATTCCAGGACTTTTAAAGATGGGTAGAGTAGTTTGGGAAATTTAGCCCTGGCTGGAGGCTATGGGATACCAGCACCATTTTCCTTCAACTATCAACATTTTACGTGTGAAAAGATGGCATTTAACCTTTGCAGGTCTCTTCTCTACATCAGGCAGGATAAAGTTATTGTCCCTGTACATCTCAGAAATGCACATTAAGAAGGCCACAGAAGTCAAAAGCCCTTTTCCATAAAAGGCCTTTGTGTATACTGGTTTGATATCGCAAGAAAAGGAGTGGTTTTGGATTCATAGATTAAAATGTGTCATTTTAAGGCTTTTGAAAAGTTAGCAAGTTGAATTTTTTTCTTAAACTACAAAGCCCATGCCACACAAATGACTATAGAAGATTAGGGAAATATTCCATCTAATGTTTCTACAGAGTATCTTGCTTTGGGTGGAACATTGGAGAGGAGGACATAGCAACAATAAAAACATGCAAAATAGAAAAGGTGAAAGTTTTTGGGGAAAGTGTCAATCTGTCATATGCTTAAATCTGATTTTTCTAAACTTGTTAAACTTCAGTATGGAAAGCTGGTTTGGGCAATCTATTCCTACTCCTTTGACCTCCCCCCACCCCCATAACACGTATTCTACAAAAAGTAACATTTATTGACAGAAAAATGATCATAAGAGCTTTCTTAGGAGAGTGAACTATTAAGATCAGAGAGTATCATACAGGAGATAACACAGTAGAAGCCAATGACAAGTTTTGACAGTTTTCATCTTAACATTGCAGATGAGCACCCTATTTTCCAATCACAGAAAGACCAACCACCAAACAGCCAATGCAAGAACCACAAGAAAAGACATCATGAAAGGAATACGAGGAGTTGGAAAAGTACTAGAGTAGAGGTGGCACTTTTTGAAAGACTTGTGATCCTCAGGGATTGGAATAGAAACCTTGGGAAGAATTTCTTCATTTTCTTGCTGGGGTAAAGCTCTTTCAGTAGATCTCTCTTGCTTTTTAATTTTCTCTTCATCCTGCACTAACAGAGCACATTCCTGTGTCTGCTTTCATGGTAGAAGATCAAGAAAGACAGAGAGAGATGAACAAAATGACAGATGAAAAATGCTTTAAAATGATACTTGGGGATGTGCAAAGGATTTGGAAAGATCTTTTGAACATTGTTTTACTTGACTTTGGCAATTTACCCTGGTGAAGTTTTTATAATAGTACTCAATACATATAGAAATATATATATTTTTTAAATGAATGAACACTAGAAGTCCTGAAAGTTCAAGGAATCATGGATTTCCCTATAGTACTTATTCATCCTTCAAGGATAGTCACATAAGAATTTTGGGTCCTTTTTCTTTGCTTTGGTGCCACCAACTCTTCTTAGATCAATCAGGCAAAGCCAATAACGAAGCATTCAACTTGCCATCAGAAAAGTTACCTTTATTCCAAATAGAATGATAGAATATAAAAAATTATCCTTGTATCTCTCCATATAGATTTTAAAAACCGTAACAGTTCATTCATTACGGCAATTAGCTTTTGCTCAAGGGAATAAAAATCTTAATCCTGTACATGTTAAAGACTGCAAAGAAAAAAAGTATAAAAGTTTATTACATGTGCCTCCAAGGTCTATCAAAAAAAAAAAAACACAAAAAAAACAACAAATCTTAACATTTGCAAACTTCCTTCCTCCTCTCTTGCAACTAAAATTAAAAATAATAATAACCATCATGAAGATTTACACATCACACTAAAACAAATACTTTGGACACTTTTAAGGGAAGTTATGTTTTATAATTGTCCAGTTGTAATCCCCTACACCAAAATTTCTGGAGTCGGCCATCCAGTCAAGACAGATGTTAATCTATGAAAGAAAAAACTTGGCTCTAAGTTCTCTCAGTTGAGCCAGCCTTCTCGGATCAGTTTGGAAGTTCGACACTGGTTCTTTGCACACCCCTAAGTGATATGTATCAGGGAGAAAGTAGCTGGGGGACTGGTCAGCAAAAAAGAAAAAAAAAAGGAAAAGAAAGGATGCAAAATTATAATAATGGTTTTTAAAAGAAAATAAAGGGGAGAAGAAAGACAACATAAAAAGAATAGGGTACAATTAAATTCATTTTCTCTCTGAATACATATTTATATCTTCATGCAGCTTTTCAACCAGCCATGCGCCAAAATAAGCAAATTGAAAGCTGCAAAAGCTGCAGCAGTGGAAATGTTATGTGTTAGGTCAAAAGGTGGTGTATGTGAATCTACTAGTATAGCCAAAAGAAAAAAATTACTCAGCAGCTGCTGTTCGATTCTGGGGGCGGATTATCTGCTTAGTGCCATGACAAGAGCAAATTGTAATTGAGAAGCACAAGTAGTAACAGCAGCTTTACCTCTGGCCCACCAACCTTTCTTTCCGAGGGAAGGACAGAGGTTTTCTTCACCTGGTCATACACAAATTATATAAAATTCAGTTGCTTGCAATGCAACAACAATGCTGTCAAAAATGGAAGAGGTACCCCCAGAGAATAGAAATACTGTCCTAGTTATTAAAGAAAAAGCAAGATATGCTAGAAAGTGGATATTATTTGTCCTACATAAAAGGTTATTACAGTACAGTTCTTATGTATGCCACTATTCATTTAGAGGGTAATATACACAAACATAGAGCTGAAGTGGCTCACGTATCCCCACTGATCTAATTTAGTTTATAGAGTCATTTCTTTAAAAGTCCATAGAATGACATAGCCATTCCCCAAACCAACCGTGAGATGGTTTTTGAAGGATTTCTATTAAGATAGAAGGCATTTTCTGGAAACGGAGGCCAATTCAATTTTACCAAACCTCTTCCAAGAGAACACTGTTACTTTTTCAAAGTAGCTGAGTATTTTTTTTTTTATTTGTAGAGTCAAAACAAAAAACAACAACATCTACAGAATATGTAGTTACCAGAGGAGACAGCAACAAGGTATTTTCTCCATGAGAAAAGAGTTCAGGAGACATTCACTAGATTTAGAACACAAAACTAATGTCCATGTGTGTCAGGGCACAGACACCCAGAGGACAGTGAATCAGAACAACTGCATTCTATCCTCTCTGGTAACTCTATTTAGTTGCCCATCAGTCAGGAATTCTCCACCCTTACTGGGCAAAACTGGTTTGATTCTATTCAGAGAGTCATTAGCCAATTTTCATCATGTTTTGAAAAATATAAAATGTATCCTTTGTCAACCAACTTTTATTGTCCTCTTTAGTTCCAGAAACTTTATAAATAAGTTGGGTAGCTTATCATAAGTTCTAAATATAAAACCAAGGTTTTAAAAAATCATTAAGACATCATTTTACCTTACTTAACTAGAATTGCTAATACTTTGAGGGGAAAACAAGCATATACTTTTAAAATCATTACAATCACTCATTGAGCCATTGTTACTATTTGCGTAATTATTTAGCCTGACAGGCTAAAGATTAAGGATTTTTGTATATGTGCTCAAGGTAATTTTTTCATTACACAGATTCATTTATTTAGGTGTAGAATTTCTACAATAGGTAAAAACAACATTAGAAAAAGAATAGCCTCTGCAAGGTATCTCTGGCTTCCTCTAACTGTGACGATGTTATAAAACTGTGCATTAAAAGTTTGATATTACTCATAAAGATAAAATAAAAAATCAATAGTTTTTCTAAAATTGTAACACAACCATTAATACTTGGTATTCTACATTCTGTAGTTTAGGGGCCTCCTGGGTTTATTAGATAATAGTGGCCAACTATTCCACACATTTCTAAGTTGTGCAGATGTTCAAATAAAGTTCTTAAAAAATGCTTATTCCTTTCCAATTTTGGCCTTACTAAATTTAGTAAATTCTCTGGTCCTTGAAGGCACAGTTTGAACATAAAGTTCCACTGGCTTATGGTCAATTTGTAAACACTCACTAGCATGCAGCTAGAGGGAGAGTTCTCAGACCCTAACCACCTAGCTCTGAGTGGCTCCCATAATTAGACTGGGTAGGAGGCCATACGACTTAAAAAAACAAGTGTTTAATGATAAATGCCTTAAAACTGCACTGAATTGGAAAGGCACCAAAAATAAATTTCAGCTCTAAACCTCCTCTCAGGTACAGAATATTTTAATGTACAAAAACATTAATTTTACCCCTTCTCGTAACTGGTCATGTGGACAAAGTACTCACTCCTTCTCCTGTGGGGATCTGGCCATTGATGTTCAGTGATCGGAACGGGGAGTGAGTGGATAAGCGTTTATCCCATTCACTAGGCCGTGGTTCTGGTACAGATTCCATGAAGTTCTTTTTCAGCTCACTGATGCTGGCATGATGTTTTTTGATCTCTTCCTGACTTTTGTCTAAATCCTATAGTTGAAAGGACAAAGATGCAAAACAATAAATACTCAGAGGGAAAAAAAAAACAACACACCAAGGGAAGCCCATCACAGACTATGGGCACCGGTAGAAAACACACCACATCCAGGATAGATATTACTAATCCATAAATTGCATTCATATTGTAAACATACAATATGGTATATTTGCTCTTTTGTTTCTAAACAAAGTGCTTTTTTTTGGAAGCAATGAAGCATCATAATCCCACAGCTCTTAGCAGTTATACAACCCATAAGGAGCTTGCTCAATTTCATAACTTTTCTTCCCATTATGAGACGGTGCTGGCTCTCCAACTCCTCATCCCAAGAAGGTAATCCCAAGATTCAGTTAGGTGCAGCTTGATTTGGACTGATTTGGGCTCAGCTTAGGCAGGATGGAGATAGCAGTGGACGCTGACTGCCTGCACGGCTGAGTGGCAACTGTACAGCCTCCTATTTCTACCTAGAGACAGTTTCGCTTCCCTGCAATTAGGTGGATGTGGCTGGCTTTTGGTAAACAGGAATAGCCCTTTCTTGACATAGGAATTTATTACTGGCACATAAATGTTGAATCACTATGTTGTACACCTGAAACTAATATAATACTGGATGTCAACTACAATTAAAAAAAAAAAAAAAAGACATTTCTCTGGAGAAAGTGGTTCCAGGATGACAAAAAAAATTGTTGAAATGTGTCCAAAACACTTCTCTGAAAAACTCAAAAGATCTATGCTTGAGATCAAAATATGTGGGAGCCCATCTCTTGATCATTGCTAAAAATTCTGTGTTTATTATATATCAAGGCGGCTCTGTATCCAAGAAAAGCAAAATACTGCTAAATATATCTCCTAATATGCTGTGTGCATTTTGGGATTAGTCCTTTTTTATTCTTCTAGACTCTGGGAAACAGCCTCATTTTTTTTTTTTGGAGGGGGGATCCATTAAATTAAAAAAATATTTTTTCTGGAACAATTTAGGCTTCAAGTTAATTAGATTTTTTTCAAAAGCAATGTCAAAGGGAATCAGTGAGGCACAATTTTGATTCTGGAGATACTCATTCAGAAAGTTCATTTAATAGTCTATTCTTTCTATTTTTGCAAGAATGAACAATGTATATTTGTTTTGCAATCATCCAAAGAGAAAACTGATCCCACAAGGGCACTCCTGTAGCTTTCTGGGATAAAGCATGAATATAGCTCAGGAATATGGGCTTCACCCTGGGGAAACAACAGTTTGCACTTTTGTTCTAGCTGAAAGCAAGAAAAGCAAGTTCAGCCTTGGCTGGTGTGACTCAATGAATTGAGCACCAGCCTGTGAACCAAAGGGTCACTGGTTCAATTCTCAGTCAGGGCACATGCCTGAGTCTCAGGTCCCTAGTTGGGAGCATGAGAGAGAGGCAACCACACGTTGATGTCTTTCTCCCTCCCTTCCCTTCTCTCTAAAAATGGTAAATAAAATCTTAAAAAAAGAAAAAGAAAAGAAAATCATGTTGACTAGCTAAAGAGAAGTCATGAACAAGTTCAGTCAGACTTAGTAGTAGGCTGAGCAACTGAGAACCATCAGGCATGTAAGGCCCCGTGACCCAGCTCCTGAGCAAGAGAGGCTATTGTAAAACCATAACGCTCCAGGTTAGCCTTTTAACATCGGAGATGTGTTACTCTTCTTGTCTAGCTTTTCCCTGGTTCGGAACCTGAGACAATAAACGTTTCAGTAACATAAGTAGCTTCTGAGGGAGCTTTCTCCATCCTTCTTAGCTGGCTCTGTTGGAAACCTGTGGGGGCACAGAGTAAAATTAAGATCTCAAAGGGACCTGTTCCAAATAGAATTTGTCATAGACACTTGCTACACGTTCCCTCTGGGAGACGGAGGAGGAGGCAGTACATCTAAAAATGAACTCGACCTTATTTGTGCCAGAACAAAGCATTAGTGGGGGTGGGGGAGGAGTGAGGGGAGAAGGAATGCTTTTAAAAAACTGCTAGAGTGACAGATAGGTTGAGAGAATTTCCTTAGGAGGAAAAACCCCCCAAAACTTTTACAATAACCAGAGAATGATGGTTAGCCAAATTATTTTGGCTATTTTCAGGTTAGACACTTTTTGATGCCTATCATATTATAATTTTGGCAGCAATCAAACCAAACACTTCATTTAATATGAAATAGTCTCAAATGGTAGTTAGTAGTTTTAATTTTCAAACACACACTTATTAGAAATGCCCTCTCACAAGCAGTCAATGAAATGCTGGGGAAAAACACATTACAGAGAGGGACTTTATGAGTCTCAGAAGCCATGACACACCTATGTAACAAATGACAAATATATGATTGGTACTGTAGGTTCCAGGTACGAGGAAGCACTGAAGATGGACTAGCCAAGAAATAGGCATGCTTCAAATTGGGAGATGTTATACTGCTGAGTTCAAGGAGATCGACTAACATCTGTTGTTTTTCCTAGTCTTAGAAGAGGAATGATTCAGGTCTAGTTTCAGTTCTGGGTTAAAGTAAAGGGGTCTAGTTGCCCCCTTTGAAATATCCTAGGGTCCAGCCTTGGAAAACCTCATGAGACATAGAGCACTTGGTGGTGTGCCTGATTAATGGCCACACAGCACCTGATTAATGAAAGCTGGCCATAATTTGTGTTACTTTCATCAAAGCACCTTAAACTTAGCAGGCACTCAAAGTATCTGTTTTGACAAAGAAAGAATAAGACAAGCTTAAGTAGTGACTAGAGACCATTACATTCAATCAGATATCTACCTAAAAAAGTTTCTTCAAACTTTCAGATCAATAATATTGATCATGGTTAATATATGTTCATCTTTAAGGTCTCAGATAAGATGTTATCTCTTCAGAGAGAACTTTACTGTCCATCTTAATCAGAGCAGATCCCTTTCATTAGCATAGCACATGGGTTATTTCCCTCATCAGTTTTACAACAACTTGTAATAATTTTATTGCTATTTGTTAATCTATTGTTTTTCTCCTCCTAACTTCCCTATCCTGTAAGATTCCTAAAGGCAGGAACCATGTTTATCTTCTTCCTATATATTTCTATTTCCTTTATATCGAAGTTAAATCCCTGACATTAGAGTTTGTGCTCATTTCTTTTGGCTCTGTCTTGAGCGGAATTGTAAAAGAATATGGTCATCAACTTCTTTATAAGAGTTTTTCAATGTGTAAACTAACATGGCCTCAGTTTTTGCATGCAGAGTAATTCCAGTTTCCTTAATTTTCTTCATAGAGTTCCCTGAATCTTCTAATTAGTTTTATGTGTATATTTCTTTATCTTATGTAAAGAGCCCAAAACATAACTCTGGTAAAAAACTCACCAAATGTTGAATATAACAAAATGACCTTACAACTGCTACTGCAGACAGTATGTTGCTATTTCTAAATGGGGGGAAAAAGTGTAGTTTAATCAAGTTAGACCCTATTTGAAACCAATTTACCAGCTCTGTGACCATAGGGAAATTACCTAATTTCTCTAAGCCTCAATTTTCTCATCTTTAAAATAACAATCTCATACCCCCATACCAGTTTTTGTGATTAAACTATCTTATGTCATACTAACTACTCATTACATGCTAGGAGCCCTTCTTTCCTTCCTGTATCTCACTTTTCTCCCAAACTGTCCTGTCATTTTCTGGTACCCCCAATATTTCAAGCCCATTTTGATTTGTGACCATTTATCTTACTTTTCCAGTTCAGAAGATAAAAAATTTGATGCTTGGGATATATAGTAGTTTATACTCTTGGCGAATTTGAAGAATTTTTTAATTTTCCAGAAGTGGGTGAAACAATGGAACCACAAGAGGCAAAGGTAGTCCCAATCATATATTTTTTAGGTAAGTATGAGAGATCGAAACTAAAGAAAAATCAGGTGAGATGGTTACATATCTTCATGTTTACCAGCATGCAAAAGCATTTCAAACTAAAATTCTTCCATGCAGTGGCATGCAGAACCAAATGCAGCACAGAAAGAAGGGGCATCAGCAGAGAATGCAGAAGGTTATAGGCAACCAACTGAAATTAGCTTCAAGTTCATACAAACCTCCAACATTAAATTGCTATGTCTGATATAAATGTTTTCACCATCTAGTCTCTCTCTCTTTTTCTGTGAAAATGAAACAGGGGAAAAACAGAAAATCATAAAAAATTAAAACGTCGTTCTTGCGGGGAAAAAAACTGCAAATTGGCAAACCAAAAATTATTTAAAATTAAATGTCCGTAGCGCAGCATATGCCAACATGAAATAGTCACAGAAACACAAAGACACACAGAGAACACAATTACCACAGGAAAATAGATGACTTTGTTCATGACCGATGGAAGAATGTGATGATGTTATTTAAATAGACAGTGCTCCTGGCTTCATTGGCTTCTTACATAACAAGCTGTTTTATGTTCATTTTTGAAATTGAACTGTTGAGGGGTTATCTTAAAATACATGATTTTAAGAAACTTTGAAACTCCATGTTCTATAGAGTAGAGAAATACTTGAAAACATTAGTTTTTTAACATTCATACTTACTAATACTGCAGTATGTATATTTCTAATATTTCCCATAAGAGAGATCTATGGGCATTTTATATTTTAATATCATATTCAGTAGAAACTGATTTATCCCACTCTATAGTTGGGAAGAAAGAGGCACAGAGCTGTCAGACACAAAGTTATTAACATATTGGGAGATGTTATGATGGTTTCATAACAAATATATATAAAATATTACCAATGAATATGGTGCTACTGGGAAATTTCTCTTATCATATTTAATAAAAGGTAGGTTTGGCCTTTGCTAATTATTTCACTGTGTTTTCAAAGATATTTTCCTACTGGAAAAAGTTTTTCAATATATAGGATTATAATTTCTTTTGTATACATATGTATGCATATATGCATATATATATGTATATGTGTATATATATATATATATATATATATATATATCATATATCTGCTATCTGAAAGTAATTTCTGATTAAGAGAAATCAATGAAAAGAACGGATCACTGTCTTTTTAAGACACTACAAAAGTCAGCATGGGTGATGCTAATGCAGTTTTGTGAAAGTGAAAAATGGCTAACCTTCCTCATTCTTATCAGATCTTCAGTTTTTTCTGCAAGCTTCTGTTTTGCCATTATTTAAAAAAAGAAAGAAAAATGATAAAATATTGGTTCATTGAAGTTTGTTTGAACCTTCATATTGTATTTTTTTAAGGAGAGGGGAGGAGGGGAGAAAAACTTGAGGGAGGGGAAAGGAACAAGGGGCCTACTGGCACAAACCTGTGTTCGGTCACCATTTGAGGTGGGTACTGTGACCTCGATGTGGGTTTTTTCCACCTACATTTAAGAAATAAAGTGGTAAAGACATTTTAGGTTAGTAGGTTTCTACGAACAGCATTGTCTCCAAATAAGCCACATCTTTAAGCTGGTTGTGAAATAAGCGGATATGTAATCATCATGGTGCAGCCTTTAGGGGGTGTAACAGGGGAGAAGGTTACTCTCAAGAGTAATCTGGTCGTTCACCGTCACATGTTCAAGGCTGAAGCGGTAACAGGGACAGCCAAATGAGAAAAAAAAAAAAAAGTAATTATTCTACTTATGAAGAAAATATTTCATATTTATAAAAAATACTTCTTAAAAATAATTAGGCTTAAATAAGCCATACTGTTTTGCTTTTTCATGGTCTAGAAGTACCTTAAATAACATTTAAAAACAAATTTACAAATGAAGATATCAATGTATGACATACATATAGTTAGAAACAAAAAGAAAATCTTTTCAGTTAAAGCACACATATACATAAACCACATAGAACACCAAGCAGGTAAATACAAAACATTTTGTTAGTTGATCAATATACTTAAGGAGGCAGTTTCACCTTTGAGTTTATTAGACAACAAAGCATCAAAATAAACTTAATCCAAATTGTTACCAATGCATGCAGATTACCAAGGTTGATTTCTAAATAAGCACACATAGGGCTAAGCTGCAATATTCAACACACTGTAATCTCCTCTCCAGGAGCTGGAACTCATGTGTTCAGTGTGTAGGTAAGATTCATTCTCAATACTAGGAAGAGAATAACTAAGATCTCCTGCCTAACTTTGAAATACTTTGGTAATAATCATTTTATAAATTGAAAAAAGAAAAGAAAGAAAAAAAACAAAAACAAAATCCTAGACAGACTATTAAAAGGAAGCATAACAAAGTGAGCAATGACTAATACACTGGATATCTCAGAAAACTGCTTTTATAAAGGGTCAGCTCAAGTACTTTATATCATTAAGTTCTTTACAGAACCAAATCAGTCATTTTGATACACTCTTTTTATTTTATTAAGATTTTATTTATAATTTTCAGAGAGAGGGGGAAAGGAGAGAGGCAGTGAGGGAGAGAGACATCAATGTATGGTTGCCTTTCACCTGCCTCCACCTATGGACCTGGCTGGAGACCTGGCTTGCAACCTGGTTATGTGCCCTGGCTGGGGAACAGAACCAGAGACCTTTGGGTTCGCAGACTGGTGCCTTATTCACTGTGTCCCTCGCCAGGACCAATACACTTCTTAATCACACTTGGCAGCATTACGTTGAAGAACAATGTGATTGTGTTATTTTCTCTAGGACTGAATGTGAAGAACATAAGATAACACCAAACCTTGTGACACTGAAATCATAAGCACATCTAGCAATAGCATTTCTAATTACCAGAGGAAATTAATCAACAGTTTGGGTCAGTTCTACTCTGAGTCCCAATATACTGGCTGTGTGCCCTTTAGCAAGTTATTTTATGTCTCTAAACTTAAGTTTTTTATTGATAAAGCGAAAATGATATCTTCACAGAGTTGTGAACAGCAGATGATAGTTTTTCATTCATGGGTAAATTGCTTGTGTAAAGGAAAAGTGACTTTTTCTTTGGGTTCTTAGCAATCCAGCAGCAGAATTGATGTCTCTACTTCAGTCTAAGGATGGAAGCCGAACAGCAATAGTAGTTCTCTGTATGCCCCTCCAGGGAACATTAAATAAGATAAAGACATACACACCTGCAAAATAGGTCTTGCCAAGTGACTCAAGATGCCAAAAAGCTCTATCTGGCATTAAATTAGTGTTAGATAATGAAATGTACACAGTTACAAGACAACTTTATTATTATTATTATTGCTCTATACAATAAATATAGCTTCAGGTAAATTCCATAATTATTTTCTAACTGCTACAAATAAAATCAACTCGAAGTCACTCTTCATTCTGTTACTACTGTCACAGTAGTAGGTTATCAGAGGTGGCTTTCAGTCTGATCTCCACACAAGTCTCTCAAAACAATATTATACAGAATTAATTGGGCTCTGGCTGGTGTGGCTCAGTGGATTGAGCACTGGCCTGCAAACCCAAGTGTCACTAGTTTGATTCCCAGTCAGGGCAAACACCCAGGTTGCAAGCCAGGTCCCCAGCTGGAGGCAGGTGAAAGGCAACCATACATTGATGTTTCTCTCCCTTTTTTCCTCCCTCCCTTCCTCTCTCTAAAAATAATGAATCAAATCTTTAAAGAAAAAAAAAAAAAGAATTAATTGACAAGAAGCCCTTCTATAGGCACTTAAATGGGAAGTATATATCAGAAAGTGATCTCTCCACTTTGCTAAGGTCCCAAGAGCAAAGAGAACCTTTCTTGAAGATACTTGTGTCTGTCTATAGGCAAAAAAACAAGTAAGTTAGCTGGAAGCCAAAGGGACTTTAGCTACTCAAAAAGAACCCTTTGCTCACTCCAGTAACCTAACCCTTTCCAGTTACCACAACAGTTAAAAGTGCCAGATGAGAGATCCTAACGTGAAAAACTGGCATAGTCTAACATTAAAAAGGCACAGTTGACACTGGTCCTGATGACTAATGTCATGCACATTTGGCTGGATACAAAAATGCAAACACCCGCCCTTTAGTCAACATTTTTCTCTCTCTCTGGACTCAAGTTGGTCTCAAAGGACAGTAAAACTGCATGGCATATTGAACATTTTTTAAAATACTGTCAAAATGTAGCCCAATTGGCCTCTGCTCTATATATAGACTAAATATTGAACTGACTCCACAAGAACAGGATTAATTTATCTGCCAAAGTGAGAGCACTTACTCAAGTCTTATATGGCTTTAATTTCTTAACAGACATAAAAGTGTCATTTTCCTTATAAACACAGTGTCTATTAATTCCTATTGTCAACAGTAAGACTTGTATTTACAATGCTTCAATAAATCTGAACTAGTACCTCAACTGCATCACTTCTTAAAATGTGTTTAAAAAGCTTATCAACACACAAAAGATCGGTCTGGTTACTGTTACTCCTGGGAAGCCTAATAAAATTGGTAATTTTTTAACAAGGTTCAGCCACTAAGGGTACAATCAACTCAGAACTAAAAGCAAGTCAGTAGTATAACCTCTCCTACAGAATGAATCTCCCCCCCCCCCTTTTTAAAGCTACTTAAGGTTTCAACAACCACACAGATGTGCTTTATGTAATACCTGGATATTCCCTGGCTATGCTGCACACACATCTAATTTAGGGAAATCACATTACAGCATAACTTACTCTTAAAAAGAAACGTGGAGATTCCTTCAGGATGAGTAAAACTTACTTTTAAAATCAGACAATCACAGTGCTGCCATGTTTTATAGATTTCCTTTTTTAATATAAACGTTTGGTAAACGCTGGGTCATGTGAAAACTTCCAGGATAGCTTACAGTCTTCATGATACAATTCTAGAAAAGCTTTTTATAGGCTCATGGGAAATTCTTCCTTTCAGAAAGCGTGAGGAGGAAATAACCATTAGGATTGTGTAAGAATCCATGCTTTGAAAACCTTCCTGGGCAAGAAGTTCCCACCTGTAAATCAGAATGCGCGCTCGCCAGACGTACCTTCCATATTTCTGTGGACTCCGGCTCGGCTTGCTCAGCTGGCGCTTCCTCCTTTTCCACTTCAGCCTTCACGGTGTCCTTGGCAGGTGCACCTGGCTCCCTGCCTTCTGCGTCCTGGCTCTGAGCAATGGCTGGTGCAGAAGTGGGCCGAGGACTTCGGTCTGTTGAATCGGCAGCTGCTGGTATATGACGAAAGGAAAAGAGAAGAACGGGTGAAGAAGGCAAGAGTCGCTGTACCACTTTAAAGTCATCAGGTGACACATAGGAGCACCCAGGGTCCAGTGGACTATCACACAGAAGGTATGAAAATACATCATTACTAGTGCTCTTCCAGGTAACTGATGGCAATAAGAAAGTCAAAATAGAAAAGCTAAAATGTGCTGGCAGTCATATTTCAAAATGGGGGTTGAGGGGGTGGAGGTGCTGACATCAAAACAAGAAAAGAAATTGAAAACTTATTTTGTTAAAATGTTAGCAATTGAAAACAGAACCAGATACATGAATACAGTGAATAGGCCTTCAGTGGGCAGTGGGGAGGGAGAGAAGGGGAGAAGGTCAGGGGGAGGGGGAGGAAGAGGCAGAGAAGGGGAGCAGTTTAGTCAAGAAACTAGTATGGAAGAACCATGGACATGGACAACAAGTGGGATTGACTTTGTGGGGGAGTGTGTGGGTGGTGAAGGGTACAGAGGGGAGTAAACAGGGATGGATGTAATACAACAACAATAAAGTTAAATTAAAAAATAAACAATAGAATGATTAAGAATTTTAAATAAAAGGAACTCTTCAAACAAACAAAAATGTTAGCAATAACCTTGTAATATGTTTGTTAGTTTCAAGAACCTATAATGTCATCTATGGAGGGCTCCTTCCATGGAGCCTTTCTGAAAGAAAGATTTATTCACTTTTGGCTAATTTCAAGAACAAAAATATATTCTAGAAAAAAAAGGATTAAGCCTGATTTCTTCTGTTTATGGAATGATTACAAAATAACTTCATAAATGGATCTTCTAAGATATACACTTTTTTAAAAAAGATTTTATTTATTACTTCTCAGAGGGGAAAGCAGAGAGGAAGAGAGGGAAAGAAAAGTCAATGTATGGTTACCTTTCACCTGCCTCCAGCTATAGACCTTGCTGGAGACCTGGCTTGCAACCTAGTCATGTTGCCCTGTCTGGGAATCGAACCAGCGACCTTTGGGTTCACAGGTCGGCACCTTAACCACTGTGCTACCAGCCAGGGTGATATACATACTTTTGATGATTATTTAGGGCAAATCTTTGAACCAAACACTTTGATTTTTAGTAATTTGATTAAAATAATATAAATTCAAAACCTCTGGGGAAAAAAACCAAAACCTTTGGTTATTAGTCTTTAAAAGGAACAAATAAGAAATCTTCCAGGGATTAAAAGAAAACATCTATACATTTTATGAAAAAACCTCACTTACCTGGCAGTGTCTAGGATTGCAGTGTGTTTCCACATGATTTAATATTTCTGATAACAAAATAGCCTTTCATGTAGTGAGAGTTTTAAATTTTAATTATTTCATATGAAAATCTTTATAACTTTTATTATTTTTTTTATTTTATTTTAAAGATTTTATTTATTATTTCCAGAGAGAGGGGAAGGGATAGAGGCAGAGAGGGAGTGAGACATCCATGTATGGTTGCCTTTCACCTGCCTCCAGCTACAGACCTGGCTGGAGACCTGGCTTGCAACCTGGTTATGTGCCCTGGCTGGGGAATCGAACCAGCGACCTTTGGGTTCCCAGGCCGGCACCTTATCCACTGTGTCACCAGCCAGGGCCTTTTATAACTTTTAAAAAAGATTTTACTTATTTATTCATTCATTTTTAGAAAGAGGGGAATGGAGAGGAAAAAGAGGGAAAGAAACATCAATTGATTGCTTCTCCTTAGTGCCTTGACTGGGGACCAAACACATAACCCAGGCATGTGCCCTGACTAGGGACTGAACCAGTGATTTTTTGCTTTGGGGGACTATGCCCAATCAACGGAGCCACATCTGTAAGGGTGAAAAACTTTACAATTTTTATTACACACTATCCTGCCTTCTTAAACTGAGTATACTGAATTTAATACATACTGATAAATTTAGATTTACAAACAGTAAGAATGAGATAAAATAAAGAAATCCATGAATCAGAGCAGATTAAAAACAAAAACAAAAACTGAAATTCACAACTTTATTCAAACAACAAGAAAAGTTCATGACCCTGTAATGGTCTCCATTAAAAGAAATCATTCCCCAATGATACCTTAGACAAGGGTTTGATCTTCAAAATCTATAAAGAACTTATGTGACTTAACACCAGGGAGACAGACAGCCCAATTAAAAAATGGGCAAAGGAAGTGAACAGGCATTTCACTGAGGAGGACATACAAAGGGTCCATAGGCATATAAAAGAAAGCTCTAGCCATCGGAGATGCAAATTAAAACCACAGTGAGATACCACCTCACACCTGTCAGAATGGCCATCATTAACAAATCGACAAATAGCAAGTGCTGGCGAGGATATGGGGAAAAGGGAACCCTGATGCAATGGTGGAAATGCAGGCTGGTGCAGCCACTATGGAAAACAGTATGGAATTTCCTCAAAAAACCAAAAATGGAACTGCCTTTTGACCCAGCAATTCCACTGCTAGGATTATATCCAAAGAACCCTGAAACACCAATTCAGAAGAACCTATGCACCCCTATTTTCATAGCAGTGCTATTTACAATAGCCAAGTGCTGGAAATAGCCTAAGTGCCCATCAGTGGATGAATGGATTGAAAAACTTTGGTACACTTACACAATGGAATACTATACAGCAGAAAGAAAGAAGAAACTCCTACCTTTTGCAACAACGTGGATGGAACTGGACAGTATTATGCTTAGTGAAATAAGCCAGTCAGTGAAAGGCAAATACCATATGATCTCACCTAATACAGAAGACTAATGAACAAAGTGAATAAACAAGCAAAAGAGAATCAGAGACATGAATACAAGGAAGAGATGTTCAGTGTGCAGAGGGGTGGGGGAGACAGAAGGGGGAGAAAGAGGCAAAGAAGGGCACAGTTTAGTCAAGGAACTAGCATGGATGACCCATGGACACGGACAACATGTGGGGTTGACTGTGGGAGGGGGGTGGGGAGGGTAGGGCAGGGGAGAGCAGTGGAGGAAAAATGGGATAAATGTAGTACAACAAAAAGAAATCATTCCTCAGAGGCTATATTAAAAAATAAAACAAAACAAAGCACACACAGCAGAAACACAAGAATCTACTCTCTCTTTCAATGAAAACCGCCCTGTTACAAGTCCCTGCTACTTACGGGTGCTCTAAGCCAGTCAATGCAAGAATGGCAGATGGCAAACCAAATCTAACAACACAGGGGAATGTGACAAAATATTTTGCTCACAGTTGTGTTAAAGGATCATTATACATGTGTATTCACACCTCCTCTCAAAGAATTAATTCAGCTCTGACTAGCATCATAGAAACATAGCCCATGCTTTCACCATGTGTTATTTTGCCACTTGCCTTTGGTTTTATTCCAATACTAATATTGCAGAGCCAAATGATTTATGTCTTCAGCATTCCTAGCACTGGTAATGTGTAGCACATGTGGAAAAGGAGATATAAGTATGGAAACTGGCAGTTAGAAACCGAGGCAGAAAGTTTCATCATTTGTAAAATGTGGAGGATATTAACTCCAAAGGATAACTAGGGAAGGTATATTCAATTGTTATAAAATACTTAATAAACACTGCCATGGCTGGCGTGGCTCAGTAGATTGAGTGCTAACCTGACAACAGAAAGGTCACTGGTTCAATTCCCAGTGCAGGCACATGCTTGGTTGCCGGCTACATGCCCCTAGTTGGAGGCTTGTGAGAAGCAACCAATGTATTGCTCACACATCAATGTTTCTCTCCTCTCTCCCGCCCTTCCATTATCAGGGGGATCCCCCATGAATCATCTGTGGATCTTAAAAACAAAACAAAAAATCACCAGCTAATGCTCAGGTCCACCACTGATAGATGAGATGTCTAAGAGTGAGGCATTTTGTTTTCAAGTTCCAAAGATGATAGGTACGTACGTCCCTGGCAAAAACCCCTGCAACCCCTACTCACCAAGTGAGTGACCTTAGTAAGTTACGTAACTTTTTTTATGCCCTAGTTTCCTCATGAGTGAAACAAGAATTTCTAAATTCTTCTTGGCACTAAGTGATTGTTGATACTAAACAGGAATATATGGAAATGGTTTGAAAAGCCAAAAGGGCAACAAAATTATAGGCTGGAAAACTTTTGTCATCATCATTTGCTATCCTTGTGACTATCGTATACTGGGATCTGAACCAGTTTTAGTTTTTTAGCTGGTGAAGAGGGTGCTCTGAGAACCAGAGAGAACGATACTCTACTTTAGTTACAGCCTTCTGAACTTATTATTTATTAGCCATCTTTTCTTTTAGTGGCATAAAGAACTAAATACAGCTTGTTACTTCATTTCAGTAATGTTCACGGATCCTTAAGACTAAACTTCGAAAATTCAGACAGCTCTTCTGTCAGAATATACAATCACAAAACTTATTTCCTTACTATTTTATTTAAACAAAATTTGGAGACGCCAATAACAGAACTGCTCTTTCTATATTTAATTGCCACATGACAAATGATCACTTACACTTTTTCAATGATTGCTCTAGTAAGGCAGACCCTTTTCCTCTTTTCTACTTGGAAAAATAACTATTTAAAAACATTTAAGAGGGCTTTATTTCAGTAGACTACATTAGGTTTTTACTCTGTGGTAGATATTCTGGATTCTAATTCTAATTCTAGTTGTGTTCAATCTACTAGCACCTACCAGTGGAACCTTGGTCTAGTTACTACTCTCTCTGAACCTCACTTCTTTCCTTACGACGATTCCATTGACTTAAGATAATTAACGAGATCCATTTCATTTTACCAATGCATCATTCAATCTGGCTCTGTTTCTTTATATCTCTCGTAAGATTTGGGGCCACAAGAAGTCACAAAAATTCAGTACAAACCTCCATCAAGGCTCCGGGATGCCCGTTTGCTGGCTGTGCGTTCAAAGTGGGGAGCAGGCCTGTCAATCAGAGCACTGGCTTGCCTGGTCTGAGCCTGAGTTCGACCACTATATCGAAATTTGGATCCCAGGGCAAGAAATTTGCTTTTAGGAATGGTGTCTGTAGATGTCAGTCTGGGGGGAAAAACCATAATGATCATATGTTATATATTTATCTTACTCTAACAAGACGGTGAGATCAACGACAAAAATCTAGATTTTTAAATTCCCTTATAGTTACTAAGATAGATTTCAAATCAAGCAAACATTATTTTAACTTTATGTCATTTCTCAAAGTATAATTTACTCGTGGCCTATATTAATAATATTATCTTATATCTCCATAGATAGGGCCTTAGAGTCTTCAAAACACTTTTACAACACTGTAATATTTTCACTACCTCCTCGTAATATTGTCATCATTTTATAGATACAAGAAGCTGAACCTCAAAAAGTAAGTTACTTGCTTAAGTTCACATGGCTATTCAGAGGCTGGGCAGGAACAGAGTCCAAGCCCAGTACTCCTTTTTCACTCTACCAGAGTAATTTTGTCAAACAAACGCACTCCAAACTCCATTAAGGCCTGGTAACCTATTCAATAGGTTATTTGCTGTATTTTCAACTCGTTTAGGAATCCCCTCTTCTTTTTATGTAGTACCCTGTGCTCTCTTTTGTAATAATGGCATTTACTACACTGAACTGAAACAATTTATGTGCTGGTTTCCATTATAAGACTGTGGGCTCTCTTAAGGGTAAAGGATAAAGACTATGACTTACTTATCTTGGTGTTTTCACTTCTGGCATAGTGCCTGGCATGAATTTGGTTCACAGTGTTTGCTGAATAAAAATTACTACATCAACTACAATAAAAATATTAATTTTTTCCTTGGAGATAATTTTAATTCAGCAAATACTTTCTTTTAAGTAACAAAGCATTACGTGTTAATATATCCTCTTATTTTGATGCAATGGATTTTAAATATGCTATCCTATAAGTAAATACATTGCTGGAATCTATACTATAGGCATTAAACATTCAAGATAACTTTTTTCACTTATCCTTACCCTTTTTAAAAAATTGATTTTCTTGGTTTAATTTTAAAGAAGAAGATGATGAAAGCATAAAGAAATATCTAATGCCAAAAATTAAGATTCTTTAATTGGGTATAAAATGTACCCTCATGTTTTATTTTGAAATGAGAATCAAAATGTTATTTTCCCTGACTTTTCTTCCTGTCCACTATGCTATAGCACTAAGTATGATATGAAAATGCAAATAAAAGGAAAAGATATCATGATTCTCTTTCTTGAAAGCCATTTACGCAGTCAAGTTTATTTACGAGTGACATGACATAAGGTCTTAGATTTTCTTCAAAATAATCTGGTACATAGTGGGAAGAATTAGGTGGGGCGATAGATAAAATAAGACTGGCCTTGGGATGATAATTATTGAAGCTAGGTGATAGGTACTAGGTGAGTTCATTATACTATTCTCTTTATTGTTGCTGTGTATGCAATTTTCCATAATAAACATATTTTCTTTAAAAGGCAAGCTGACAATAACAAGCTGGCTCTCCTTTTAATACAAGTAATTATTTGTCTGGTCTGCATACTCTGCTAGACTGTATGTTCCATCAGAACAGGAACTAGAACTATCTTGTGGTACATCCTCAGTGCCTATTACAGTTGCTACATGAGGGTAAGTCCAGAGAACATGCTTGGTAAATGAATACAGGGGGTTAATGATATGGCCTGAAAATCAGAGAAGATAAGAACTTTCTTCTATCTTCTGATTATCTGATACAATCTGGCTTCAAAGATGGTTCTCTGTGCTCCCTTTCTGGGGTTGATGAGAGCCAGGATAACGATCAGCTTCATACCTTTAACATTCCAGTTAAAAGCCACACAGAAAGTAGTTCAGCATTGCTTAGAGAAGTTGCATGTGGAGGTAAGTTCAGGGTACCTCCTCCTGATAGGACTGATTTCAGCTCCAGAGCCCGTAGCAAACACAGGTTCCTAGTCCTCACTTCTCCATTCCTTCTACCATACACAGAAAGGGGCTCTGGGGATGTTGAGGCATGATTTTCAACCCAAAGGAGAAATGGATTCATTCTGTCTTGCTTAAGATGGTCTTACCTGAGCTAAATAAAAGAATGCCAGCCATACAAAGAAGGGGACTTTAATAGCAAGCTTAAAATAGAAACACAAATGATTTACCTTTGAAAAATAAGTGAGAACAATACCTGAAAAATGTGTGATGCTCTACACAGACTTTCCATAATTTCTTAGCTGCTCGGTAGCTGGGAAGTTTGAATCCGATGGTACTTTCATACTGTTCTTGCTATAAGAACACAAATAAACATAGAACATAAAGGATTACCTGACTACAGTGACACAGGACCAGAGAAATATGGTGCTACAGAAAAGGTCACTAGGAATTTAAAAAACATTCCTAGTCTAAAGAAATAAAATATTTGAAATTTTTCCTACTTACAAAAAGAAATTTGCTCATTGAGGTGACTTTTTCCACAACAAGGAAGCCATGGAGTGCATCTTATATTTCTTGTGTATCTTATTTTATTCAGAAACACACATACACACTCAGAGTACATTTTTCTGAGTCATCATTAAGTCACCTTTGATCGTCCAGACACTGCTTTTCCTTAGTCACCATCTGCGCTTGGAATACTAGAATACTCAGTGCTCGAATGGGATCGATATGATTCCTCCAATTAATCATATTATAATGTAACCCACTCCCCCTTAAAAAATATTTTATTTATTTATTTATTTATTTTAGAGAGGGAAAAGAACCATTGATGTGCGAGAGAAACATAGATTGGTTGCCTCTCGCACACCCCCATCTGGGAGCCTAGCCTGCAACCCAGGCTGTGCCCTGACTGGGAATTGAACCAGTGACCCTTTGGCTAGCAGGTCAGCACTCAATCCACTGAGCCACACTAGCCAGGGGTTTTTATTTTATTTTATTTTATTTATTATTTTAAGTAATAGGAACTAAAGATTAAAAGATTTTGGATCAGATCAGTTCTTGAGTTATTCTCTTTTTTTCCTTTGTTTGATCATTAATCTATCTCATACCTCCTTTTTTTTCCTTATGTTTTTTTTTTTTTTTTTTTTTTCATCCACACCAGAGGACATTTCTTCTCAGAGAGAGGGGAAGGAGGAGAAACATTAATTGGCTGCCTGCTCTAGCCAGGAATTGAACCCTCAGCCCTTCGGTTATGGGAACACATTCCAACCAACTGAGTCACAACAGCCAGAGCCATCTCAATAACTCTGACTGAAGTAAACCATATCCTGCCAAGGCTACTAGAGACACTGTCCTGCTAGTCTCATGCTTCTTTGTTTCTGCCTTAAGCGTACTTTTTAAAATGGAAAGGAAACTAACATTTATTTCTAATGCCTATTATTGCCAATATGATTAGGTGTATTATACATGAAAAAAAACAAGTAAGACGAGTTACTTCTCAGTCTCACAGCTATAAAGTGGAAGAACCAGAATCTCATGGTTTCCACTAAAACATGCTACTTCTAGATCATCTACTATAGTCATAAACTTCACTCTCAAAATCTTACTGCTGTTCCTGATTGCTTTCTTAAAGCAAGAATTTTGTATTTTTGGCATACATTATAGAGTTGACATTCAAAAAAACCAAGGACTTCAATAATCAAACATTAAAATTTGTATGTTATGTATGTGTATATATGTTTAAATATATATCTAAATATACCCCCTGCCTTCCCACATTAAAATGTAAAATGTTGGCCCTGGCTGGTGGCACAGTGAATAAGGCGCCAGCCTGCGAACCCAGGGGTCACTGGTTCAATTCTCAGCCAGGGCACATAACCAGGTTGCAAGCCAGGTCTCCCAGCAGGTCCGTAGCTGGAGGCAGGTGAAAGGCAACCATACATTGATGTCTCTCTCTCCATCTCTGCCTCACTCCCTTCCCCTCTCTCTGAAAGTAATAAATAAAATCTTTTAAAAACAAAAACAAAAACTAAGATTGTTGAGAGACGGACTGCTTCACTCACTGTTCCTAGACCCTAGACAAGTGCCTGGCACAAAGAATGCCCTCAATAAATATCTGTTGACCGAATGACTCTTGTATTTGAAACTCTTTGATGGGAAACACTGATTGCTCTATGACAGGCACAGGCAAATAATTATGGTATTAAATAAACACTTCAATGATCATTCTTATGAGACTCTTAAGACTGCACATTATTTCCAGGTTCAAATAATGAGTCATTTCCACCAGCAGATGGCGATAGGTACACAAAAGCCGCTTTACGTTAGTAGGACACTTTCCTGCTTCTATCTTTCCCTGCAGTCATCTCATTAGATCTTCAAATCAGCTTTAACAGGGAAGGTATTACCCGCCTTGAATGATAAAGAAGCTGAGCCTTAGATTTCTCCAGGGTCTTTTACTTAGTAGGTGCCAGAGTAGGAGCTAGAACTTTTTTAAAAAATTAATTCCTACTAAATTTTCTGCTATAGGGTGATCATTCTTTAACATAAAAGTTCAATTTGATCAGCATTAGTATATTCTAAAACTTGCCCACCAACTAATAACTGAATTATATGACACGAAGTTAAATAACTCTATTAAAAATCTAGAACTTGACCCTAGAATATATTCCCAGTAATTACTAGAAGGTACATACACAGATACATTTTAATTATATGAGGTAAGAGATTGGTGGTACAAAATGCAACTTAACCCCTCAATTTCAATATTTCATGCTACTTCATTTAAAACTATTTTCCATCAAAATTTTACCTAGCGTAAACAAGAAACAAATTTATCAATCCAAGTTTCACTTTTAATCATGGTATATTTACATAAAGAGAAATGCCCAGAAAACCAGTAGCAGGAGGAAAAAAGGCATTGCGGCTCTGATTTAGAAAACAGACTATCAGCTCCTGCATAGGTAACTATTGAGATACCCTCTTAGATGACGTAACAAGGAAAACAGGGAGGAAAAGATGTTTTACACATGGTCCATGTTTGATTCAGGAGGAAACAAACAAATTCTGTACCTCTCCAGGCCGAATCTTGATGAAAAAGCTGCTTCGTTTATAAGAAATCTTCAGCACTTTGGGCCAAGGAAAGCGGTTAATTCTCAGCTTATCTTTGTAAACCAGAAGGCCACTGGAGCAGACACCTAGAATGATATCTACTCCTTCCAGGTCCTAAAAAAGAAGTGTTCGCATTTCAGTCTTAAGCAAAGTGCTTAACACATTGTTGACTATTACTAGGTAATCTGAAGACATCAACAACCCAAAATAGTAATAATCATAACCTGTGGGACTATTTGGTCTGTGTAAAAATGTCACTACCACATTTTTAAAAAATCAATATTATTACCTATTACAAATATTTTTAAATGTCCAAATCAGACACAGTAATTCTATTTCTGTAACCTGTTCCAAGAAAATAATTCAAATGGCAGAAAATGCTTTGTAGGTGAAAATGTTCAGGATGTTATAGGAGTGAAAAACTGATATAACCTAAGTATCCAAGCACCAGGATTAAATTATGGTCCATCCTTTATTGAAACACAGTGTAGCCATGAGAAGTTACATAGAATTTGGGAGGTAAATGGGAAAAAATTATGCTGTAATGTTAAGCAAAGTATTATTTTAAATTTTATATAAAATCACCTTTATAATCAGGAAAACAACTAGAAAAGACCACAATCCAGTCTTTGAAGGTGGAAATCATTTTTGCATCTCCCCAAATACTGTTATTGACAACATATTCAGTAAACACTTACATTAAGTTTATTACCTGCCTACACTATTATTCATAATTTATTGACAAATATCAGTAAATTCTTTTCTTCTGATTTATAAAAATTTTAATTCATTTTAATTAATGTTAATTAATTTTAATTAATTAATGATGTTAATTAATTAACATCAATTATTTCATTCATTATTAGTGGCTCAGAAGGAGTTTCTGCTTTTTCTTATCCAAGAAACACAGACATGAACATATCTTACATACTGAAGGAATCAACTCCTATAAGAAGCAGTACAGCCACCACGACTACCTCTCAAAGTCACTGTGAAATGTCACTGGGCTTGCAATTCATCTTCCTTTACAACATTCCTCCCATGCAACTGGGCCTCTGCCTCCAAAAAGGCTTTTCTTAATCAAAAAAAAAAAAAAAAAAGAGACACTAATTTACTTTTACCATGCTTGTGTATGAAAATTCTAGTAAACACTGATGTTCTTACTTTGGCCTCTGAGTTCTAAAATACTCAAACCTAACATTATCATAGTCAGCAAATAATTACTATAGTAGCTATGACAGCTGCATATCCTATATACATGTGTTTAAGTCAGCAGACCACATGACTTCTGGGAGGCCCGAGCTTAGGGCTATGTAGACCACCAACATCATGCACAATTAAAATTCTGTTTAAAAAATGATAAAGTGGTCATCGCTCCAAAAAGTGTGATAAGGAGTTAACTTTATTCCTATATAAACTCAGTGTAAATCACAGATTCTTATAACTATATAAGAATATATATAATATATATATTATATATATATATATAATATAGTAAGTATATTAAATTATAAATGTCATCCCCAAGAAGGAACAGTAATATAAAATAGTCATATTTACAAAGTATATGTGTTTTCTTAAAAAAAATTTTTTTCTTTCAATTACATTTTAGTTATTACGCTATCACAGTTATCCCAATTTTTCTTCCTTTGCTCCCCTCCACCTGGCACCCCCGCTCCCTCAGGCAATCCCCAAACCATTGTCCACGTTCATGGGTTATGCATATAAGTTCTTTGGCTACTCCATTTTCTATACTGGATTTTAAATACCCGTAGCTATTCTGCAGCTATCTATTTGTACTTCTTAATCCCCTCACCTCTTTACATATTCTTAGAGAAAACTTTAAAAATTAAGTATGTTAATCATTTATGTCTGCAATTCAAGGAAACTAAAGTTCACCTGAGTTAATCTCTACAGATGATTACTTAGATAAGTAATCAAAAACTAGAGTTAAATGCGTCTTGACTACTTATTTTTCAGAATTGAGTAGAGAGAAACATATCAGTGCCTACATGTGTATGTACAACCACAATCCAGAAGCAGGAATTATATACACTGCCAATTCAATGACTGTGTAAACCGAGAATTTTCCAGAAGATGCTCTCTTAAGTTCTTAAAACCAGCAGATACAACTATACCTCTCAATTACACATTCTGGAGAAACGATTTGCTTAACAACATTTGGGAAAGGAACAAGCTCCTCCATCTATTTCAGACAATTACTGAAACAAAAACCAGCCTCCAGCAGGAATTAAGAAGCAAACCAATTTCAGTTCTGGAAGTAGAGCTGATCTGATGTACCGATTGTCCTACTACCTACTTTACAGTTTCATGGATTACGTAGATTCAAGTTACTGCACCCATGCCTAAACAATCCAGAGCAACATCTTAAGAAAAACCAATTAATATACAGTGAAATTTTAATAGAATTAATGGGACTTAAATAAGGAAGAGACTTCAGCTGTCAGATACTCAGGTTGGGAGAAGCCTGAAAGATCATTTTGGTCCAACCACCCACCATATCTTTTTTCTTAATTGGTACATTTATTAAAAATATAGACTAATGGTCCTGTGCTTAAATACTGTTGTGGTTGTATGCTGGCTTCCATAAAGCATAACTTAATCATAAGGAGCTCTTCAAAAAACACATTCCAGACAGAAATAAAAAGGCCAACAGAAATGCTTGGCAAGACAAGGCTATTGCAGACATAATTCTCTTATATAATTAATACTTGCTAGGAAATGGAATTAGACATTATTTACAATTACACCTACATTCATGGAGGCTAAATATCACAGGCATAAGAAACGTCTTTTCATACTTCTCAAATAGTTTTCTATTTTAGCTATGAAGGTCAGTTACCACAACAAAACTTGTTCTTAACAAGTAGAAGTTTTATGTCCATTCAGTCAAAGAGCCTCTTACATCTTTCTGAACCTATTCATTTGCAGAGTAGAAACTGTAACCAGGTTCTTCATTCATACCATGCATTCGCATGTGATGTCCGATCTTTATATGCTATCCACTTTCTTTTAAGATAACAGGGGTGACTCACAGCAGGGCGTCCTAGACGAGGAAGTTCTGTATGGAGGAAATCACATCCTCGCACATCTTTTGTTTCATTTCCTCAACGTCCAGCTTTGGTGCAAGGCCACAACATAAAACATCACAGAGCTGCCTCACCAGCTCCAACTGCCATGCTCTGCTCTTCCCGTGTTAGGATGTCCTTTTCTAAATACCTTCCAAGTGACTATCCTGCCTATCTTGGAATACCTCCAGTGAGAAAGTCTTATGAGGTAGCCCATCCCACCTTTGAATGGCTCTGACTTTTAGACAATTTGTCAACCTGAGCTGAACAGTATTTCCCCGTAGTTTCCATTCTACTGGCTCTCGTTTTATATTTTGGAACTACAGTAAAATCTCTATTTCATACACCAATCCTTTAAAGGCATGAGGACAGACATTATGTCTTCCCAATTTTCTCTTCTGTGGGCTAAGTATCTCTATTCCTTTGTTTATTTCTTATTGGGCATAGTTTTGAGTCCCCTTGGCATGCATTCTAGTTTATTTCCTCTAACTGAACCTCTGATCATCTCTTGAATCCTTTCCCTCAAAAACTCCTCAACCACCCAGCTATTCAGTAGCTGAAGATGACAGAAGTTAAGTCACTTCCCTTCCATATTCATTCTGTTAGATTATATTAAACAGAACTAGGATTAAAGCTCAAGTTTCCAATTTCATAACCTAGTGGTTCTCAAATAAGCCATTATTGTTCATGCCACGGGCACTAGAATCACCAAACAGCTTGGTTAAGCAGATTGCTGGGCTCTACCCACAAAGTTTTTAATTTAGTAATTGTGGGACGGGGCCTGAAATGTGTATCTCTAACAATGCTAAGGGCTGGTTCAGAGACTACACTTGGAGAGCTGCTATTTTAGGCCAATGCTCTCAGATTCAAGCACAGATTTGAATCTGAGATGCCCATGGCTATTCTGTAGCTACCTATTTGTACTTCTTAATCCCCTCTTTACGCATTTCTTAGAGAAAAGTTTAAAAATTAAATATGTTAATTATCTATGCCAGCAATTCACGAGAACTAAAGTTCACCTGAGTTAATCTCAATTCTCAGATTCAATCATGTAGGATGTTTATTAAATCTGGAAATTTAGCCTCTTCTCCAAAATAATTCAGTAAATCTGGGAGAAGTTTGGGAACCTGCATATTTGGTAAGTGCTCCAAGTGATTCTGACATAAGTGACACTGGCTATGAAAACATGCACTGATGTCATTCTACATTTTCAAATATATTTGCACTTTAAGAAATATTTCGATGCTATCTATACCTTTTGATCTATGTGGTGGCTTAGATATGAAACTTGAATTCTGATGGTGGAACTGCAAAGGGTTAATTCAACTCACATACTCGATACACTTGATTGATTCAATTTGTAGACTTAAAATTCTAACAAGAATTTCTATATCTTTAGCATGTTTTATAATAATACCCCAGGTAAAGGTTGGTGAGAAGCATTATATGATACAGGTCTGACGCAGGCATGTTAAGAAAGGCCAAAGTTAGCATTACCTTTGCTTTATGAAGGTCCACACCATACATAGACAACTTTTTGGCATTCTCAAGAAATTCCAGGTCAGCTTGAGCTGGAGTCATGGACCTTTAATAGAATACAAATTTGAAACTCTTTTCAGTGTGACAGTGTTAACATTTACAATCGCATTAGTATAATAATTGTGTTTTATATAAACACATATACATAGACACACACACATATATATACCAGGTACCAATATGCATGTAGATACAGTTCATAGTTCTGGAAGTAGAGTATTATGGAAAATGACTCAAATTATGTCTTAAAATAAGAGATCTTAGAGAAACTAAAAGTTCACCAAAAAGCTATCAGAAAAAAAAAAATTTTTTTTAAGATTTTATTTTTAGAGAGAGAGGGGAAGGGAGAGAGGCAGAGAGGGAAAGAGATACCAATGTATGGTTGCCTTTCACCTGCCTCCAGCTACGAATCTGGCTGGAGACCTGGCTTGCAACCTGGTTATGTGCCCTGGCTGGGGATGGACAGAAAAGTTAAAAAATATATATCCTACTAAACAATTTCCTTAAAATAGCCTCATCTACCATCAGTTCTGCCCCTCCTTTCCTCAGCCCTTTTCTCCAGCACACAGAAACTCCTCCCACTAATTTTTCTTGCTAAAGGGGTAACCAAATTAAATCCTCTGAGGGCATGGGGCAATTTACTTAGCTGCCTTTTTCTCTCCATACCCCTAAGTTGAATTATTATGGAAATTAAACAGGAGGGCAGCTGAAGTTACTTAACTGAAGACTCTTAATGGGGGCAAGCTTGATGAAAAGAGAATTTCTGGTAACAGATGGTGTTCCTGCCCACTGATCTAAACAAAATAAATTGGTTAATAGAAGGATGAAGATAATGGGGGCTGCTTTCTCTGTTATTAAGATGTCTTTATTATTAGGCATGTTATGAATTTGATTTGTTTGAAAACAGTCTCATTGCCTAAACACTCCCTGTGATCATCTTTCCTCCTCCTTTTTAACTTCCCTCTCTTTTGAAAAGTGCTTATGAGCAGCTATGTTGAGCTTTGAAGAGAAAGATATCATTCCTTGTGCTGCACAATTCAGACCCATCAAATAAAACTTCTTAGTAACAATAATGCACCCATACCCCACAAAGAAAAACCATGGAAAATACCTGTTTCCCATAAGATTACTTCAAGCTAATACAAAGTAGCAGTGGCCTATTCATTTAACTGGAGGAAGTCTCTTCCTAACGCATCTGTCCTTACCCTTATTAAAAAGAACAAAGGCCTGGCCTGTGTGGCTCAGTAGATTGAACACCTGCCTGTGAACCCAAGTGTCCCTGGTTTGATCCCAGTCAGGGCGCATAACCAGGTTGCAAGCCAGGTCTCCAGCCATGTGCATAGCTGGAGGCAGGTGAAAGGCAACCAAACATTGATGTTTCTCTCCCTCTCTGCCTCTCTCCCTTCCCCTCTCTCTGGAAATAATAAATAAAAACATCTTTAAAAAAAAAACCCAAAAATATCTCAGGAAAGTTTTGTAGTCCCTCACCCTCCACCCGGTCCCCCCTCACACACATGTTAAATAAACAAACACTTTTATAGTTAAGGTTCCTCCAGTCATTTTATTGTTTCTGTTGTTACTATTATTGATGGCTTGAATTTTAAGGTTTTGAAGATTACAGTGTCCACCACTTTAATCTTGCTGATGAAGAAAAAGCCCTGAGGGATCCCATGGTCATGTTATGACTCCTTGTTAAAGGCAGCAGGATGTAGTCAGCACTCAAGTTTTATCACCTGAACTGGAGTCCTGCCTCCTCCATTCAAAAGTGGTGACTTGCTGTCTCCTTTAACATCCCAACTATAAACAGTCATGATAATACTTTCAGAAACTAGGAGAGGCAATGACTTTTGTCTTTGCTGAATGAATAAGTGTAACTGGTGGGACAAAATGAGGTGATGGCTGTGAAACTGCTTTGTAAAATACCAATGTGTATTATTACTGCAACCTTAGGTTTCTTGATGGCACAGTGACCTATCTTATGCAGCTCATAAAAGAGAAATCATTTTGACCACATGAGTTTGAAGACAAATTAAAAAATATTAACTGGAGCAATCATGAAAAAATCTTCCCTGAAATCATTCGTCCAACTCTAAGGGACATTAATGGGGTCAATCAATTTGAATTCAGATTCAAATTTCAAATTGTGCGGGTAAATGCTTTTCTGAGTAAGCATGCTTTAAAACTGCATTATGGGCAGGTAGTAAAAAGAAATCTTTAAAACTATAACTTTCCTTCTTAGTTGAAAATAATATAATTTAACAAATTTTGAAGCACACAATCTTAAAAGTTACCTATAGTACAAAAACAAATACAAAATACTGTTGGATGAAACAGTAACTACAAAATAAAATCTTTAAAATAAGCTATCTATAATACAAGTAATTTTTTCCTGAACCATGAGAGTAAATTGTCAACCTGATGACCCATCACTTCCAAATACTTCACTGTGTAATTCCTACAAACAAGGACATTCTCCCACATAACCTCAATATAACTGTCAAAACCAGGACATATCAATAATTACTGCCACCTAACAACCCTTAGACCCCATTCAAGGTTAGCCAGTTTCAAAAATGTTCTGTATAGTAAAAGGATCCAATTTAGCACCACGAAATTTCTTTAGTTCATGTCTCTTTAGTCTTCTTTGGTCTGGATTAAGTTCCTTAATCTTTGTTTCATAATCTTAACCTTTGGAAGATTATAGGCCAGTTAATCTATAGACTGCCCCCTCAATTTGGGAGCGTCTCGTGTTTTTCTACGAGTCGAGTCAGACTATGCATCTTTGATAGGAATATCACGGAAGTGACCCTGTGTTCTCAGTACCTCCTACCAGGTGGTACACAGTTTCAATAAATGATGTTCATTTTTATCATTGATGTCTGCCAGGTTTCTCCTCTTTATCTCTTTGCAATTAATAAGTATTTTGTGGGAATGTATTTTGAAACCTTTTTACACCTATTCTATTCTTTTTGTTTTCAATTTGCTGAGGTAATGTTAGAATCTTTTGAATATTCTGTTCCTTATCGAACGTTTTTTCCCCCTCTCCCCTCAAACGTTCAATTCACTCATTTATTTATATCAGTATGAACTCGTGGAGTCTCATTTTATTCAATGCAATATAATAAATTCTTTTCCTTATTTGTTTCGTGCTTAAATTGTCCCAAATTTGGTCTTTGGGAGCCTCTCCAACCTGGATCCTGTGTCCTGACCATTTCCTATCATTTGTTGAGCACCTACTTTTGGTACAAAGTAGAGTTAGAGCATGTGAGTGTTTGTGTGTGCATGTGTGTACCTATCTATTTATCATCTATCTACCTACCTACCTATCAGAAACCATGAGTTCACTTTGAAACCTCCAGTTTTAATACATACCAGAATTTCTCATTCTCCAAAACCTGCATCTCCTTTATTGACAGTAAGAAGAAACCTGGCTCCTACTCTCTTTAATGTACTGATTAATTTTATCACCCTCCTATATATAACCCATCTCTCATCGCTGCCATTGACCCATCCCGCTTCACCCACTTGGACTCTGAATTCCCCATGCTGGGCTGCCCTCAGCCACGGCTGTCCTCCTTGCCTCACTCAGGCTCTGTCTCCTGGTGCTAAGCTACCCCTTCCTGTGCACGTCCTCACCCTGCTCCGGTGCCACCCATATGGATGCTCTCCACACTGGGCAGGACTTACCCCATGCGAATGCCTTTCTCACTCCGCTCTGCCTCAGATAACCACCACGTATGCCCACATGATTACCTTTCCATCCTATGTGAGCTCTGACTTTCCATGCCAGATTGTCCCCTTACTCCTATGGACACTCTCTCCGCCCTGCTTAGGACCGAGTATCTCCAGCCAGACTGTCCTTTGGCTTAGGTAACTACCTTGCTCTACCCTACCTAATGGCTTTAAAACAAAACTATTTAAGGAAGCCTTTACCAATAATAAAAATCATATACATTCATCACATAAAATTTAGAAAATATCATTCAGAGCACAGAAAAAATCTCGGTGCATGTAAATATAACCTATTTTATAAATGTAATGTCACATATTAAACTTTAATTGCTTTCAATTTAACATTTTTAAAGATTACAGCTTTTCCCATGTTTTCCAAGACTTTTGAAAGTGATAACAAGTTAGCTGGGAAGAGATTAGATACTTCTAAACCATTAAGATTGCTGTCTTGAATTATTAAATACCACCTAATAATTTACTACTTGAAAGTACTGCAGCTTACAAAAATACCTAACCAGGGAGCTTTGGCACTGGTTAACTCTTGCTCATTAAAAAGGAAAGTCATAACAAAGTTTCCCTGTATTTATTTGGAGCAAGTGGGGTCAGGATATAGAGCCATTCGGGGAGTTCCAGTGTTGTGTGACAGCCTTTCAATGATGTTTGTTGCATCTCTTAATTAAGGACTGTGATTTCAAATAATTAAAGAGAACAACTGACAAGTTTACATATCTTCCTAGTACCCATGAAATGAATGGCAATTAATTTTAAAGCTTGATTTGCTAGCGTAAATTCAAAGTATTAATTATGACTTTAAAGTCTCTGTCTAGGCAAAGGGCCACTACCAAGGGTTCCATATATCTTGGTTGTCTTCTACTTATCTGAGGAGCAGAGTGCTATTTGTACTTTTCTTTCTTTTCTTTTTTTAAAAGATATTATTTATTTATTATTTTTAGAGAGAGGGGAAGGGAGATAGGCAGAGAGGGAGAGAGATATTAATGTATGGTTGCCTTTCACCTGCCTCCAGCCATGGAGCTGGCTGGAGACCTGACTTGCAACCTGGTTATGTGCCCTGGTTGGGAATTGAACCAGTGACCTTTGGGTTCATAGGCTGGCACTTCTTATCCACTGTGCCACCAGCCAGGGCTATTTGTACTTTTCAATGCATAGTAAAATGCTTCTGCCTGAGCATAAGTGTCTAGATTGCTTTAAGTGCCATGTTGCTGGGCATAATTAAAACTTCCATTTGGCTTTCTGTTTGTGAGAGTTGCTGATCATTCTAAAAAGGAGTAAGTAAATTTCAAAATGACAAACAACTAGACTTTCTATTCATGGAGATCCATTATTGCTCGATTTCTATCTCTATACTTAACAGAACATCAACTGAACCATATCTATTTGTCCTCTGAGATAAATTCTTTTGGGATTTAAATTCTGTTAATTTCCAAAGAGGGGTTCTCTAAACCCAAACTCACATTCGTCAATTATAAAATAGGGACAAGAATTATCATTATCCTAGCAAACATCTGAATTCTCACTACATACTAATCATGATGCTAAGCACTTTACATGAATTTTCTGATTTATCGATCACAAAATTCACATCATCACACTTACTTTTCAGATCAGAAAACTAAAGCTTAGAGCTCTTAAGTAACTTACTAAGAGTTATAAAACTAATAAGGGATGGCATCTGAACTCAAATAAGACAGGAGGACTCCAGAGATCATGCTTCTGTCTTACTACCTAGCTCAGAGGCTCTTAAAATTGTTGATTACAGGATTCCTTCACTCTCTCAATAATTATTAAGGATTCCAAAAAGCTTTCCTTTATGTGTATTTCTATCAATGTTTACTATATTAGAAATTAAAACAATGAAAAAATGTAAATATTAACTTTAATATAAACTCTTATTTTAACTTAACTTTTTAATGTAAAAAAACACAATATTTTCCCAAAATGCAGTGAAAAATAAACATTGTTTTATATATTTAAAATTTTTTAAATATCTGGCTTAGGTTGGGTATTCCTATCTGCTTCTGTATTCAATTTGTTGGAATATGCTGATTTTGTTATAATACATTAAATGTGATCTCACACATATACATAGTTGGAAAAGGATTAATAATTTAAAATATTCTTCTTTGATACTATGCCAAAACTCAACAATGATAGTTTCTTTTTATTTGCTTGTTTGTTTGTTTGTTTGTTTTTAAAGATTTGATTCATTATTTTTAGAGAGAAGGGCAGGGAGGGAGGAAGAAAAGGAGAGAAACATCAACATATCGTTGCCTTTCACCTGCCTCCAACTGGGGACCTGGCTGGGGACCTGGCTGGGGACCTGGCTGGGGACCTGCCTGGAGACCTGGCTAGAAACCTGATCATGTGCCCTGACTGGGAATCAAACCAGCAACCCCTGGGGTTTGCAGGTCAGTGCCAATCCACTAAGGCCCACCAGCCAGAGAAACAATGATAGGTCCTTAAAGGTTAGTTGCAATGTGAAATCTAAAAACATATCGATAAACTTTTATAGTGTGTTACATTAAAATCCATTAATCTATCTAGCATTTTGAATATTTTGAATGGTCTCTTATTTTTTTACCTAAGCATGATGTACATCATCATGCATTTCATATTTGAAAAATATTGATTCACTGGGTAATGCAAGACTTTCAAATGTTGACATGTTTAATTGTACAATATAAGAAAAAAAAAATCACTTTCATTAAAATCATCACAACTTCACCAGAAAAGCCTTTAAGTATTTGGATTCTGTCAAGATCATGGTAGCAAATATAAGTTTTTCAAAATTCTAATCTTCACTTGAAAGCTTGAAGTTTGTCATTAGCAGCCAATGCTGTCAGTTGTTTACTAACCCTAAAAGTACCGACTCACTTCATTTTTAAGAAAATATCTTCCACATAACCAAGTCTGAATAATCATGATCTTTTTTTTCAAGTAAAAATGGTGTTCATTAAAAAGGTGGCTAATTCAGCTCATAATATAAAACAATTACACAGGTGCTTTCCTCAAGACAACTATTGTCCTTCAGCATGCAGCAGGGCTGCTTTCTGTGTATTTAATCACACAGAATATTATATAGAAACATATTTAAGATTTAATAAAATTACTATTTTTTACTCTCATCAAGAAAATTTCTCATTGAATGGGCTTTTAATCTTATTTTTAATTGCAAGTTAAAAAATAAAAGTGGAAAAAAAATAAATAAAAATAAAAGTGGATGTTGGTAAAGAATATAATTGACTTGTTCTTCACCTATTTTAACACAGTAAAAAAGGCAAATAGCATTGTAGTGTTACTATGAAAATAAGTTTAACTTCATGGACTCCTTGAAAAAATCTTAAAGATCACCAGGCTGGCCTGATGAACTCAAAGGGTGGTTATAAAGATTAAATGTGATAATATACATAAAGTACTTAGCATAGTATCTGGCATGTAATAGATACACCATGTGCCCACCGGGAATCAAACATGCAATCTTCCGGTTTATGAGATGACACCCAACCCACTAAGCCACAACCAGTCAGAGCATAAGTATCATTTCTAAATTATTAGAAGATAAAAAGAGTATTCCCCTACAATCCTGACATTCTAATTATTTCAACTGATTGTTTCTTTCTACTACTTGCTTTTGTATATATAGGTAATGAATACACATTTTATATATATGTTTCTGGAATCAGAATCAGAATATAAATAAATATATTAAAATGTATTTAAGGACAATGCAACATCCTTAAGTTATCATCAAGTTAAAAATGGCATATTTAATGGGTCCTAGATAATGGTACATAGTTCTCTTTGGAAACAGTGTGACCCCATAGGAGTAGGGTGATTCTTTTAAGACCACTGCTATGTAGGCTGCAGACTTAAAATCCACATGGTTCTCATGACTGATATACCAGAACCTACAGGGGCAATAAGGCAGCTAGAATCAGAGCACCTTGAGTTAAAGCTGTCTTACTCGAAGCACCTCAATCCATGCAATCCTATTGGAACCACTCCCAGGAAAACAAGACTGCTCAACAGCCAGACAGAATACTGGTTACTACCACGTAAAGCCTACTAAGGCTGTTCTGGATTTCTCAGCAGTGTGACCCTGTGGAATATCATAACATAACAAACACATACTTACATAACTCATGGTACTAACTCAAGGCCAAGATCAGACATTCACCTTAGTATGCTACGGCAGTTTATAAGATTTAGTTATAGCAAGTCACTCAAATAACAATGGGATATATGGGAGAAGAAACACAAATTATTCTGGTACTTTACCATTAGCTAACATTTATTGAATTTTTACTATATAAGACATTGTATTAAGTTTTTCCACACATTATCTTATCTAATCTTAGCAACTACCCTATTTCCTCTTAGGTAAATAAGATTATCAGACATAAAACAAAAACAAAAAACCTGAGGCTCAGAAAGATCAAATGAATGACCCAAAGTCCCAAGGCCAGGGTTAGGCAGAGCCAAAAATGTAGCCCAGTTCAATATGACTATAAACCCTTGTTCCTGATCAATGTATTATGATACCTCCCAATATTATCAATAATTCCATGAAAAGAAAAGCAACACATTGAATAAAAATCTTAAAATATACCTTCAAGGGTTTCACGGGCCCTCTGAAGTCTATCCATGTATACGGACCTCAAGTTAAGAAACCCTGCGCTAAGGGTCCCTAGACACCTAATACAGCGTAAGTTTAAAACTTGGAAAAATAATGTAAGGCAATAATAATAGCTACCATTTACTGAGCCCCTACTATGTGTAAGAGACATTGTACTTAATGCTTTGCATGTTACCTCATTTAGTTTTCTCTTACAATGCAACACCCATTAACTCTGATGTGAAAATTGAGGTTCTAGAGGACTTTAAATGACTTACCCAAAGAACTGGAAGGGAATTAAGCTTATGCTGACTCTTTCTATGGCACCAGTTCCCACTAAGGCAAATACCGAATCAATACCAGGTCAAGGGTTTAAACTTATTGCCAAAACAAACACAGAACAAACCCTGGAGGCATATTTACCTGTATGATTTATGCAGTTCCGTGACCTTCTCTTCAAGTTCCTTGGTCTGATTTGGGGCCAGTTTAAAATCACTAACATAATCCGCACCATGGAGTTCTGGGTCATAGTCACCCAGCTCAGACTGGATGGTGTAAGAACCTAATAATGCTAAGGTTGCAAAGGAACAAGGCAGACGTCCTGCAACTATGTCCTGCCGAAGTTGAAGACATAAATAATATCTAGCCAAAAGAAAAAAGATGTTGCAATGTCAGTAACGACAACAAAATACAAGGAGAGAGAAAGGAAGAAAAGGGGAGAGAGGAGAGAGGGAGAGAAGAAAAAAAAGAATGATTAAATAAATATGAGACAATACTAATAATTATCCAATCCAGGTAGTGGGTATGTGGTTGTTCCTTATGCTATTGTTATTTTCTGTGTGTTTGAAATTTTCCATGTAAAACACAATTATTTTAAACTGTAACTATATTGGAACCATGGTTGGGAAGAAGGTTAGAAAGAAAAGAGGAACAGTTGGGAAAAGTCTAAAGGAGATAAAGAAACTTGTTTTATTGAGCACACTAAGAACCATGTATGCATATATTATCTTGTCTAACCTTCACCAAGAAAACTGGTAAGGGGGGATCATTGCCAAATTAGATGAGGAGTCTGCCTCAAAGGGTAAACCCCCTCAATGTTGGATGCTAATAAAGGCTGGTTGATTCTGGAATTGGGCCCTGTCTTTTCTACCACACTGCTTTGCGGTATATTGTTCTTCATATACAAATACGACATTATTGATTGGTTATCACTAGCATATGAACATTTTTCCATGTGTTTTTCCTCCCAGATGGTCTTAAATTGCATTCGGCCCTCACACACTATCATCTTGTAAGACTAACTCCACCTGTGTGCGAACTGTTGTGAATTTGGATTGGTGTAAAACAGTTCAGTCCAACAAACCAACTAAATGTCCCTCTACGTGTTATGGCACTTATTTCTGTCACTATAATGTTCACACTTTTGACCCTGACCTCCTAGTACTCATTCTAACTGACTGAGTTAGAATGATCAGTTCGGACTGTTTTACCAAAGAGGAAAGCTGGGAGGTATGATTAAATTGAAAATTCGAATTAGAATCATATCCTTGCTTTGACTATAATAATATATTGAATAACATATGTAACAATAGTTTTTGCTATCTGTATTAGTCACTACTACATTTATGTTTTAAAAAGAGCAATGCCAACCAAACATAAGAATCTTAATTAAGTTTCTCTAAAATGTAGGTAATTAAAAAAGGTTTTTAGAAATTTCTTTTGCTGTATAATCAACCTCAATGAAGAAAGATGAGTAAGTAGCACTCTAAGAGACAAATATTACATGTGAAGAAGTAAGCAAAGTAGTTTTTTCAGGCAGAGATACTACATCTCAATTTTGAGAAACTACTAAAAATAACTAGACAAAGAATAATTTTTTTAAAAAATGATATAGACATCTCAAACTGTTTAGGTCTTAAACTATCCTCTTACTTGAGAGAGATAAAGCTGACATCCAGAAATGCAGGAGGTCTGTCCCAAAAGTATTGAGCCAATGTCAATGTAATTAAAAGTTAGCATGGCTGAAACTTTCAGGACAGACCTCATGTGTGTCTACAATAAGGTGGTTGAACAGCAAAGAACAGAACTAGAAAGTAATTTCCCAACAACTAACAGTTCAATTTAAAAGACATTTGCCAAGCACCTATGTACAAGCTCCAAGCAAGATGCTATGCATATAAATATGGACAGTAGCCCTCATTACAATATACTACTTTTTCCATTTTCTTTTTTGTTAATATTTATATGGAATCCAATAAAGGCCACATTCTTAAATCAGCAAGCTATTTTTAAAAAGTATAAAATTTATTTCATAAATTAAATGGGCTCAAAAGTTACTAACTGAGGAAGATTTAGTTCATAAGGATCATGCACGTAATTATACACTTCAAAGGGGAGATAAGAAGAACTAATAATAACACTTAGGTTTTAGTTTCTTAAATCCCTGTAAGAAAGAACATGGTGAGAGAGAAGTATTTAAAAAAAAAAAAAAGTGAAGCTATTTTACTACTACATTTGTGGCTTGCCCTCTGGAGGTTGGTGTTTTATAGACGTCCTTTCCATGTCTCATCATAATACCCATGATAAACAAAGGTAATTCCCACACCAATGTTTTTTCTAGTTAAGTTACAGATTCTTGAGGCTTTGGGGCTCACTTATTTACAGTCTGCCTTGAGGTAATCAGAAACTTTCTATAGGTTTAATAGCTTGTCATTTTCCTTCAATTCTGAAAAGAGAAATTCCGATAGCTTATGATAATGAGAATTACTTATTACATAGTTAACTATTAATAAATGGTTTACCTTGTTATATCTTCTGTTAACTGTGCTGGGTCAGGTGGATAAAACTTTACATTAAATGTGAAATTCCAAGGTATACCTGTAAAAATAAATGCAAAGGAATTTTATGCTTATGCCTAAGTTTCTGATTGTTAGAAATATCTTAAAATGTTCAAAATTTTCTTTCTTTCCTGAACTTTTAATATCTTCATGCTTTGTGAATGAAATATTTTCATTTTTTAAAAAGTTGTTTAGCCCTGGCTGGTGGCACAGTGGATAAGGTGCCAGCCTGTGAACCCAAAGGTCGCTGGTTCGATTCCCAGCCAGAACACATAACAAGGTTGCAAGTCAGGTCTCCAGCCAGGTCTGTAGCTGGAAGCAGGTGAAAGGCAACCATACATTGACGTTTCTCTCCCTCTCTGTCTCTTTCCCTTCCCCTCTCTCTAAAAACAATAAATAAAATCTTTAAAAAAGAAAAAGTTGTTTAGATACCATTTAAGAGGTAGAGTTAGAATATCTCATTTAAAAAAAAAACAACAATATAGTCTTGTTTACAAAAGACAAACAATATAGGCAAAATAACACAAAGGAAGCCACCTTATAGGTCAACATGTTTACAACAATAGTTTTCAAAATGTGATCTATATACCACTCTGGGTCCTCAGAAGTCACCTAAATTATCCATGAATATTCTCTTTTGGTGTTGGCATTATTTATTTGTGATATCTCTCAATATAGGCATACCTCATTTTACTGAACTTTGCTTTAACACACTTCACAGATATTGTGGGTGTTTTGATTTTTTTTTTTGAAACAAATTAAAGGTTTGTGGTAACCCCGCATTGAGCAAGTCCATTGTCACCATTTTCCCAACAGGTTATGATGATGGTTCACCATTTCTAGCAATAAAGTATTATTTAATTAAAGTTTATACATGTTTTTCCTTAGGCATAATGCTATTGCACACTTAGTAGACTATATTATAGTGTAAACATAACTTTCATATGGTCTGAAACCAAATGGGCAATATCTCCAAGGTATGCTCAAGAGAATCATCAATCAGTTGCTTCTTGTATGCGCCCTGACAGGGAATGGAACCAGCAACCTCTTGCTTTGCAAGACACCACCCAACCAACCAGTCAGGGCTGTTATTTTACTTTGTGATATGACAAAACCCTATCAATCAAGTCATTATTAATTCATAACCTCCCATAGAAATTTTTTAAAAAGTGATTTCTTTATTACCTATAAAAATGTTTGGCTAGAGCAAATCAATATGGAAAACAAGATTGCCAAAAGAATGTTTAAGATGTGTGAAATCAACATTTAAGAACTTTAAACATATTTAGTTATTTTATAATGTATACAAATAATAATTTTTTAATTGTACAGGAAGAATAACAGTAAGGAAATCAAATTAGCAATAGTTTACTACCCCAACTGGTATAGCTCAGCGGATTGGGTGTCATCCCACAAAATGAAGGTTGCAAGTTCAATTCCCAGTCAGGACACATGTCTTGGTTGCAGGCCAGGTCCCCCAGTTGGGGGCATGCACAACTGACATTTCTCTCAATTTCTCCCTCCCTTCCCCTCTCTCTAAAAATAAAAAATCTTTTTTTTTAATTAGCCATAGTTTATAAAGTGTGATTTTTTTTCTTTGAGCTCTGTATTAAGTAACTGATATCAAAGGCTTAATAACACCAGGGTTGGTGGGGGAAACAAAGCACTTTCATCTATTGCCAATGTGTGTTTGAACTGGTACAAAACTATGGAGAATAATTTGACAATATCTATCTAAATGTAAAATGTATATATACCCTTTCACTCAATATTTCATTTCCATAAATCTATTCACCCGTATACTTAAATGTGGACAAAATAAAATATGTGTAGGAAATTGTTCTTAATAGCAAATGTCTGGAAACAATCTGAATATATTTATTTAGTAGAGGAAGATACAGCTCCAAGATATACTGTTAAGTAAAAAAATATCAAGACAAAGAATAGTATGGATAGCAACTGTGAAAGCTGGAGTAGAGAAAATGCATATACTACATATATATAAATAGTCTATTCCTATAAGAATATATAATAAACTAGTTATAGTAGTTGAGAAACTAGAAGGGGAACTCCTCGGAAGGGAAAGTAAAAAGCTAGGGGGAAATGGTTATGAAGGAGACCTACTCTCATAACACACTATTTTAACATTTGAACTTAGTACTTTGTACATGTACTACTTAATAGGTATATGCATATATGTATATATACATACATATACATATGTAATTTTTAAAAAGGATAATCTTTGTCTCCTCCCACTAAAATGCAAATATCCAAGGACAAGAATTTTTTCTGTTTTATTTAATGTGTATCACTAGTGCCTAAAATAGTGCTTGGAATATCATGGATGCTCAAGAAATACTTGTTGAGTGAATGAATTAAATAATACAACCATTCTCACCTGCTGTTGTAAAGATTATAGGATGCTACAGCTCTAGAAAAAAAATTTAAGAAAAGAAGTGCATAAAATAAGTATAATAGGTACTAGTATATATATATATATATTTTTTTTTTTAAAGATTTTATTTCATTATTTTTTAGAAAGAGGGGAAGGGAGAGAGGCAGAGAGGGAGAGAGACATCAATGTATGGTTGCTTTTCACCTGCCTCCAGCCACAGACCTGACTGGAGACCTGGTTTGCAACCTGGTTATGTGCCCTGGCTGGGGAATCGAACCTGCGACCTTTGAGTTCGCAGGCCGGCGCCTTAACCACTGTGATACCAGCCAGGGCCGGTACTAGTATATTAAAATTATTTATTACCCTGGTCAGGTAGCTCAGTTGGTTGGAACATCATCCCGTACACCAAAAGGCTGTGGGTTCAATTCCTGATCAGGGCACATACTTAGGTTGTGAGCTCCATCTCTGGCTGGTGTACATATGGGAGACAGCCAATCAATGTGCGTGTGTGTTTGTATGTGTGTGTGTGTGTGTGTGTGTCTCGCTTTCAAATCAATAAATATATCCTCACAGGAGGATTAAAAATTTTATTTATTCTAAACAGAATCAAAACTGAAAGAGGGGCAATCACAACTGATATCTCAGAAATACAAAAGATTGTAAGAAATTACTACAAACAACTCTATGACAAAAAATATGACAACCTGGATGAAATGGACACATTTCTGGAAAGGTATAATCTACCAAAACTGAACCCGGAAGAAGCAGAAAGCCTGAATAGGCCAATAACAACTAGTGAAATTAAAGAAGTAATCCCAAAGCACAAAAGCCCTGGACCAGATGGCTACACAGGTGAATTTTACCAAACATTTAAAGAAGAACTAACTCCTATTCTCAAACTATACCAAAAAATTCAGGAAGAGGGAAGACTCCCAAACTCTTTCTATGAGGCCAATATTATTCTAATCCCAAAACCAGGGCAAGATCCAACTAAGAAAGAAAGCTACAGGCCAATATCTCTGATGAACATAGATGCTGAAATTCTCAACAAAATATTGGCCAATCGGATTCAGCAGTATATTACAAAGATCATACACCATGATCAAGTGGGCTTCATCCCAGGGATGCAAGGATGGTACAACATTCATAAATCAATAAATGTAATACACCACATCAACAAATTGAAAGATAAAAACCATATGATCATATCAATAGATGCTGAAAAGCATTGGATAAAGTGCAGCAACCATTTATGATAAAAACCTTCAGCAAAATGGGAATAGAGGGAGCATACCTCAACATCATAAAGGCCATCTATGAGAAACCTGAAGCCAACATCATACTTAATGGACAAAAACTGAAAGCTTTCCCCCTAAGATCAGGAACGAGACAAGGCTGTCCGCTTTCTCCACTTCTATTCAACATTGTCTTGGAAGTTCTAGCTATAGCCATCAGAAAAGAAAAAGGAATTAAAGGTATCCAAATTGGAAAGGAGGAAGTCAAACAAAACCCGATTGGCTCCACCAAAAGCTTACTCAACCTAATAAGCAAATTTAGCAAAATAGCTGGGTATAAAGTCAATATCCAGAAATCAAAAGCATTTTTGTATACCAATAATGAAACAACAGAAATAGAAGTGATAAAACAAATCCCATTTACCATAGCAACAAGAAAAATAAAGTACCTAGGAATAAACTTAACTAAGGAGGTAAAAGACCTGTACTCAGAAAACTACAGAACAATGAAGAACGAAATCAAGGAAGACACAAATAAATGGAAGCATATACCATGTTCATGGATGGGAAGAATTAACATCATTAAAATGTCCATACTACCCAAAGCAATCTACATATTCAATGCAATCCCAATTAAAATACCAATGACAGACTTCACAGAAATAGAAAAAATACTTCAAAAATTTATATGGAGCCAAAAACACCCATGAATAGCCACCACAATCTTGA